>CAJHUC010001453.1:0-33480 GCA_905146915.1 Ostreobium quekettii
ACCCCCGCAGAGGACCCCCTTTTGTCACAGAGGACCCCCTTTTGTCAGTTTCCCTATATTATTTGTTTGTTTTTCCTGTTCATTTTCATTGCTGAGCCGAAAATAGCTCCTGAATATCGCAGTACATTGCGCCGAGCACCTCCCAAGAAGGCAGCCTTGGGCGTATTCGGCTCCAGTTGGGGCCAGGCAGCCGCCGCGCAAACGCGCCTCCCGCTACCCACCCCAGCTGACACCCTTGCGGCGCATCCGCAGCGAGGCCGCAAACACCGCCACCGCGCAAAGGAGACCGCGCAATCGGCATGGATCGAACCGATCAATCGGAAATTAACGCCCAGGGTTGGCGCCCACACCCACCGCAGTTCCCGTTGAAGACATCCTCTCCCAGGGCCAGGTCGACGCCGGCGTGGGCCGGCAGGCCGGTGGCGATCACGGCGCCCGCCAGGAGCGCGGCCCCAGCCTGCTTGGCTCGCGTCAGGGGCGACGGGGCGGCCTGCGCGGCAACGAAAGCACGCCGGTGTCAGCTGATGGCCACGCCGCTGGGAGACGATGCACTCGATCCGGACATCCTCCTTCGCGACACTCAATGCTCGGAATCATGGTCGATGGCAACAGTTGAACATGTCCGGGATAACTGAATCCCGGGGAGGATTGCACGGGGGGGTGGTTGAAAATGCTCGATTCACGTTCAGCGAGGAACTGCGTGGCAAACAACCCGGTTCTAAGCTTCGAACCCACCCAAAGGCGCGCAAACCAGGCGCCAAACTGCGCCATCACGCAACAGCCCACGGCCATCGACGGCACGAGGAGCAACGCGGCAAACAATCCGGGTGCAAGGCTCGATTCCGCCCAAAAGCGCGCAAAGCGCCTCAGAACTGCGCCATCACCCAACCGTCCAGGGCCATCGACGGCACGCTCGCTGATCGCCGTTCGGGCGCTCGCTCAGACGCTGCGGACAACGGCCAATCGTCCCCCGGCGTCGGCCAGCGGCGATTCGCCACCCACCTCGCATCGCGCCACCTGGCTGCGCGCCTGGACCCGCTGGGCCGCCTTCACGACGGGCACCTTGGCGGACATCATAGCGGAGGCCATGGCGACGGCGGCGGAGGCAGCTGGGAGGAGGGCGGCGACTGGGCGCGGCCTCGTGTGGTGCGCACGGTGGGGAGCAGGGCGGCGGGTGTTCGGGCCAAGTGTTGGGTGCCTGGGGCCGATCTCAGGCACTGGTGGACCAGGAGGAGGGGTAGTGGTTTCCGTGGACGGACTGCCGCTTGGGGGCGCTGCCGAGGTGTGGGTTGTGTGGGGCGTTTCTGGGGCGTGATTGGGGTGATTGGGGTCAGTGACAAGTTGGGACGGTTACGCTTAGTAAGCAAGTTTACGGGAGGCCCAGAGAAGGGGCGAGAGAAAAAATTGCTGGCCGGACTGTGCCCCGTCAGCGCCTGGGCAGTTTGGGCGCGAACAGTCGGGTACTGTGGCCCAAGGCGGGAAAAGTTCCTTGGGGCTGGCCCAAGGCTTGACTGGGGACGTGACTGGCGGCGGCGACGCCTTAGGAGGAGATGCGCCGTACAGCTGCACTTTGTTTTCTCCCTGCCCGCCCGCTCCTTGGGGTTTTTGGTTGGTTTTGTTTGCTTTGATATCGTTGGGACATCGCTGGAAGCTGAACATTTGGGACCGGAAAAGGCACTACTTGGACTACAGGTGATATACCCTGTTTGGGATTGATGGAAACCTTTGTGTATTGGGATGGTGTTGGACATGTGTTCGTTTGACATTTGGACAACGTGGGTATTTTGTCACTTTGTGATGTGTCTGAATATGTAATCGTAATTACATGTTCAGCCTGCCATTGGGCGGGTAGATTCGCAGGGCTGTATCGCAAGGGAAGGTTACGCTTAGTAAGCTAGTTTACGGGAGGCCCGAAAGATGGGCGGGAGAAAAAATTGCTGCCTGGGCTGTGTCCCATCAGCAGTCGCCCAATTTGGGCGCGAACAATCTGGTTCTGTGGCCAAGGCAGGCAAGTACCTTTTGCTTGACTCGGCAACGTCACGGGGGGTGGCGACGCCTTGGGAGGAGACGCGCCGTCACGTTGCACTTTGTTTTCTCACTTCAACCGCTCTTGGTTGCAGCGATCCCAATCCCAATTGGGAACATTGCTTCTATCCTTCGAAAGGATCTGTTGCGCCGAGCCTCCAGCTCGTGTTTGGCACCCCTTTGGAGCTCTCCGGCTATTGCCTCACTCCCCCATGCCCGATGTTGCGGCCCTGGAAGGCGCCGCTGGTTTCCAAAGCTTGCGGGGTCGCCACGCCCTTCGGCTCAGCTGGTGAAGGTGCAGCCGGCTCTCTCCACCACGATTGGTGGGCAGAATCGGGGCGCTCGTTCCCTTGGATGCGCGGTGGGCCCAGAACGATGGGGATCGTCCCCCGGGGCCTGCTGTATGTGGCGGGTGGTGGCGCAGCCGGTCGGTGGCTCGCTGGTCGCGGAGAGACTAGGCAGTGGGCCAAGAACGGATTACACGATTCACAGCATGCGCACACACAAATCCGCATGCGCGATGCCCGATCACAGGTCCATCGCTGTCACATCAAGACAAGACAAGTCAGGTGCACGTTCAGGCACATCATCACCGTCCACCGTTCACCTACGATCGACCTAATGCCCTCTAATTCCAAGCATCGAACACCCGACCCCCTGGCCCTAAGTACTACGACTTCAGAAGGCCATATCTTCGCCGTTTCTTAACGGAATCGGGCGTTTAAAAGCTCGTTGGAACCAGGAAGCTGTAAATAACACTCACAAAAAGTACATTTAGCCAATTACATAATCCTACTCCAGAAAATGTCAAATAACTGCCTTACCCCAAGTAGCCACGTCACATTACTCCCCCCTTGGGGTAGCTTTCGCCCCCGAAAGCACACTATCCCATACTAGTGTCTTCCTCGGGCTTGTCCCTCTTGATCATTTTTTGGAGCTCCCTGGCGTAGGTGAAATTTCCTGCCGGTATCCAAGAGGCATCATCAATACTCCACCCGGTCCATAACACCAAAAACTCCTTATGCCTCCTGCCACTGGGTCCTGCCCATCTCCATCACAGCAGCTTCTCCACTTCGTATGGTTCATCAGCCTCTGACTCGATCTCGGCGTCATCTGACTCCTGTGGGGTAGACCATCTGGACGATCTAAATGGTCATAGCAAACTGGTGTGAAAGACATTATGAATCCTCCACCCCACTGGTAGCTTCAATTCGTAGGCCACTGATCCCACTTGATGGACCACAATGAATAGTCCTACGAACCGTCTGTTGCGCGCCACGGTGAGGGGGCAGGCAAAGCGGTTGTTTGACAGGGAAACTGGTTGCCCAGTGCGGGCACTCGAAGGCCATTAGTCCCGGGACCCAACACCAGATCCCAAGTACTACGTACTTGAGACCACACCCAGGCACCAACACTATAGTACTGGCGGCCACCGCCCTGGTCTAGGTTATTATTATTATTGTTAGAATACGATATCCAAAGTCCCATCGGACCGGATATCGTATTATTGCCCTATGTACCGTCTAAACCGGTACATCACTCCCCCCCCCCTCTTAGTCGCGACCCGTGACGATTGGATGTCCGAGAAAGGCAGGACTGGGCAATCTGATGCGAGAAGCGGGAGGTACTGTGAGCGGGGGGGAAGGGGCGCCAGTAGCCCGCAGAAGGGGCGGGGGGCAAAGAGAGTGCGGGGGCGACGAACACCAGAGATAGCGCGGGAAGGAGCCGCGAGGGAAACAACATGGTGTGTAACGGTGAAAAGTCATTGGGCAACAGTGATGTGCCGAACCCAAGGAGGTGGGTAACAAGAACGCGCAGGGGAAGGCTGTGCGTAGTGGCCAGGGGGGGGCTCACGGTATAGGGGAACCCCGAATAGCATCGACTACGAGGAGCCAGGAAGATGGCATAGCCGGGTCCCGGAAAGGGCGGGCGCGGGAGAGGCACGCACACATAGGGGAGGACAGGCGAAACTGCCCCCTCCCCAAAATGGACAAGAGGCGTAACAAGGAGCAAGGAACAAGGGAGGGGGTGGCATGTCCAGCACAGCCCCCCTCCGAGAATCCGTGGAGAACCCTGCATTGCTACCTCTAAACCCGTACCAAGTAATAAGAGACAATGCGGGCACCCTAGAGGGGTCGCAACAGTCCCCAATGCGCGCCACAACCCTTGGACGGTCAGGAAGGGAAGGGCAATAGAAAGAGAAAGGGGAGAAAGGACCCCCAGGCACTCCCAGAAGGCAGGGTGGAGATCAAGGATCCCGCTGCTCCAGCCAAATCAGGAGAGTGACCCATCGAGCGTCCCGCAAGCACCCCCGCCTGATGAACAACGGGGAAGGGGGGAGCAGGCTCATCCAACCGGAGACGAGGGCTGCAAAACAAGACACAAAACGGATGGCTCAAGAGGAGCATGGGGACCATCCAAGGGCTAGCTCGAAGATGGCGGAGGGCGCCGAAGCGGCGGCTGAAAGGCCTCCTTAGGCGGACGAATCAGCGAAGGGTCCTGCTGAACCTGGAGTGCGAAGCGCTGCAACGCTTCCTCACAATGGGTGAGGTTGCGGAGGGGCTCCCAGAAATTGTGACCCATATCATAGCCCTTCCATTTAACCAAGTAGTAGGGCTGGCTGGTTCGGCCACGCCGGACGATGGTCTTCTGGAGGAGGGCCTCGACCTCATACTTGAGCTCCTCGTCCAAAAGCACCGGGGGAGGAGGAGGAGGCAACACCGAATGACCCTGGATGTACCGGCGAAGCAAGGAAACATGGAAGACCGGGTGCAGCCGGCACAGGGCAGACCGACAGGCAGATCCAGCCGGAAAGCGACGGGATTGATGCGCGTCTGAATCCGGAATGGGCCCACCCACTTGGGCAAGAGCTTCTTGGTACCGGGGATGTGAGGCAAGTGGGCTTGAGCCCAAGCCTTGGCGGGCCGACGCTGGAGGCCGCGGCCATTGCTGCGAAGGGGCAGCAAGGTGCGCTGTTTAAGAGGCAGCGACTGAGAGAAAGGGGCCTGAGGGTGACGCCCATAGTTGAGAAAGAATGGGGAGTAACCGGTACTCTCTTGTTTCGCATTGTTGATGGCAAACTCAGCGCAAGAGAGGAGGCGATCCCAGTCGGTATGGGCAGCCCCAATATACCGCCATAGCATGTCTTCCAATGTACGGTTCGTGCGCTCCGTCTGGCCATCAGTCGGGGGGTGTTAGGCAGAGGAGAGGTGGGACTGCCCGCCAAGGCGAGCCAATAAAGCCTGCCAGAAGGCCGAAGTAAACTGGGGGCCGCGATCCGAGCTGATGGACTCAGGAATCCCATGGTAATGATGAACACACTCCATGAAGATGTTGGCCAGGCCAGCAGCGTCAATCGCGCTGTGGGTGAGCTCGATGTGGACCATTTTGGTCAGTCGATCCACAAAAACGACGAGGGCATCGTAGTGAGGGAAAGACGTGGTCCGAGGGAGCTGAACGATCAAGTCCATGGAAACACTGGCCCACTCGTGATCCGGAATGGGGAGAGGCTGCAATTCCCCCGTGGAGGGACCGGCCCGAGGCTGGGAGACCTGGCAGGTATGACATCTTGCACGAACGCCGCAATGTCTCTACGGCTGTGGGGCCAGTAATAATAACGGTGAATAAAGTCGACCGTCTTCGTCTCCCCGAAGTGACCGGCATAGGAGGGACAGTGACCCGCCTCCAGGATGCGTAAACGCATAGAGGGAGGCACGAAGACTTGATCGCCGTGGTACCAAAGAGAGCCGTGGCGCACCAACCGGTAGCGAGTGGCATCACTTTGCAAGTCGGAATACGCAGAGCAGGCACGTGCCAGGTCGTGGGCAAGGCCAGTGAGGCACTGTCCAATGCGCGAAGGCCGAGAGAGGGCCGCAATGAAGGCGATCTGGGGTGCTGAGAGGAGAGGCGACTCGGCAGAAGCCGGAGGGGGCACTGTGGGATCGAGGGCAGGATGGCGATGGAGTGGATCCACACAGTTCATGCGGCCAGGCCTGTACTCCCAGGCAAAATCGTACTGCGGGAGAAACGCCGATCAGCGGACTGGGCAGGAGCTGAGGTGTACCTGGGACTTTAGGTATGTGAGGGGGCAGTGGGCAGTGACCACGCGAAAAGATGAGCCCTCTAAGAAACAACGCCACATGCGGAGGGCGTGTACCACGGCAAGGAGTGTGCGCTTAGTGGCGGAGTAATTGACCTCGGCCTGACGCAGCTTGTGCGACTTGAAGGCGAGGGGCTGGCCATCCTGAAGGAGGGCGGCGCCAAGCGCATAGCCGGATGAGCTAACGCTCCACCAAGTATTGGAGTTGAGCTTTCATCTCTTCGAGTTCCAGGCGAGAGTACCGGAACATGGCCCTAGTAACAGGGGCAGCATCGTCAACCAAAGGGATGGCAATGTCCTCCGGACGGCAGGGAGGAAGGCCCGGCAAGGACTCCCGAAAAACAGCAGGGAAGCGGTCCAAGATGCGCTGAATGCGCGCAGAGTCGACCTGGTCGCCAGACGTGGGGGAGGCGATAATAGGCCCCCCCTCTAGATCGTCGGGAGCGTCGGGCTCCGGATCCAGAGGCGTAGTGGGTCGGAGAATGGCAAGAAAGGCCGAGCAACGCTGCCAAAGCGTCTGCTTGGGCAGCAGGTAATTCAGAAGCGGGGGATGCGCGTCAGAGGGATCCAGCGAAGCGTCTGGTGAACGGGCGGCGTCGGCGGGAGAGACCGGGGGACCGAGCGGTCGACGGGGGATCCATCTGTAAGGTGATGAATCGATCGTGCACCGCGTCCCGCAAGATCACGGACGGAGCGCCATAATCAATGGCCGCCCGGAGGTGGCGGAGCCAACCATCCCCAAGAATGAGGACAATGCCAGGGGCCATAGGGAGAATCACACAACGAATGCGCTCCCGGTAAGCTTGGATGTGAACGGTGAGCACAGCCTCGCCGACAACAGGGGCGGTATGGCCAGAAGCCACCTGGACTTGGACACTCTCCAGGGGGGAGTATTGGATCCCCGCCTGATCACCGAACTGCTGGGAGAGGTGGTGGGTACCTTGGGCCCCCGTGTCCAATAGGCACTGAGCCGAGGTCCCAGCAATGCGGCCCGGGAGACGCAGAGCCAGGCGACCCTCATCCGTCTGGAGGGCGGAGAAGATGGCCGGGCGGGGAGGGTCATAAAAGACAGTGACTCCCCAAGGAATCCCCGGCAAGGGGTGGCATGAACCATCAGGGTCAGGGGCCGTGAAAAAGGGGGGTACCCTTCTCATATTGGGCCACCAGGTGCATACCCTGGAGACCCGGGTGCGAGGGCTTGTGCCAAGCAGGGACCAAGATGCAGGCGCTGGTGTCCGGGGGGGACTGCACCTTCTCCGCAAGATAGTGATCAAGAACTTCGTCCATGCGGCTGAAGGGAGGGTTGAGCCAGATGTGCTCGCCGGCCAAGGGCTCACAAAGGAAATCCCAAGTGGGGGAACAAAAGTTGGAGACCAAGGCATTGGTCCCCTGGGGATCGGCACATGCGTCCAAAGGGAAGGGACGGCCAATCCGCTGAGCGATGCGAGCAAACTCAGGATGGAGAATCGCGCGATCCTCGTGGTTCCACCAATCCCGGCGAGGCGGGGAGGAACGGGGGGTGGCTGATAGCACCGGGGCGCGAGACAAACGTGGGGGAGACAGGCGTCCTGAACAACCCGACCGGGGACGGCCGTAGGTGAGGAGGTCGGACTGGATGAAGCGCCAGGGCCGCTCGGAGGCCGAACTGGGCGCCCCGGGCACAATCGCCGAGAGAAGGGGCAAGTCGTGCAGGGGAGGAGGGAATAGGGGTGCAAGGATCGCCGATAGGGGGGCGTCACTGCAAAGGGGGGATCGAGTCAGATCCGGATTCGGATCGCCGGAGAATCGAGCGGCGCAAGAAAGGCCGAAGGGTGGGGTGTCGCTGAAGGCACAAACACCCTGCTGGAACCCGGAATACCCTAGGGGGATGGGGGCCCCAAGGGTGGGCGGGATGCCAGGGAGAGATCCAGGAGACCCATCGTGTCCGGGCGGCGCAGAGGGCCTGAAGGGACTGGCAAGGTGGGATCTGGGCCCGAGGCCGAAATAGGGGCCAGAGAGGGCAAAGGATCCGGAGAATCGAGCGGCGCAAGAAAGGCCGAAGGGTGGGGTGTCGCTGAAGGCACGAACACCCTGCTGGAACCCGGAATACCCGAGGGGGATGGGAGCCCCAAGGGTGGGCGGGATGCCAGGGAGAGATCCAGGAGACCCATCGTGTCCGGGCGGCGCAGAGGGCCTGAAGGGACAGTCGAGGTGGGATCTGGGCCCAAGGCCGAAATAGAGGCCAGAGAGGGCAAAGGAGGTGAGGGAGCCCCTAGATACAGGGAAAGACCGACAGAACAAGAAGAGAGAGATGGTAGTGGTGGGAGAACAGGGAGCAAAAAGGGTGAATGCTCCACAGAAGGATCCACAACAGAGGGCGGAAAGGATGCAGGAGCACTAGGCGCGATAGAGTGCGGCGCCAGAAGAGTCAGAGGTGCGCCGGATCCAGGAGCCAAGATGGGGCCGAGGACCCCAGGCAGAATCGACAATCGAGTAATCCATGGGTGAATGCAGGAAGACTCACCAACCTAGCAGAGGGCGGAAGGCGGCGGTGGTGATCCCTCTGGAACGGGCAGTGTGGTGGATCCCCACGCTAGCGTGGGGCTGGCAGCTCCTCCCAGTACCAGACGCAAGCGCCATGAGGTCCGCGGGCACCGGTGGCCTTGAAGATGGCCTGAGGAAGATGGCCACCAGGGGGGATGGTCGCCGCAGACCCGGCAGGGCGTACCGTGAAATCCTGACGCCCACGAGTCGAAGGCCGGGAAGATCCAGCACCGTCGAAAGGGCGCTTGCGCCCGGAGAGTGAACAATCACCTGCGCGATCACTAGCAGCAACAAGACGACCCAAAGAAGCACGGCCAGGGATCCGCCCCAAGGTGGCATCGTGGTGAATGAAGGACCAGATGAGCTCGCGAAAACGCGTGTGGGACGTGGAATCCCAAGCCCGGCCAGCGGATCCGAAAGTAGGCGGGCCCGCAGAGGCTCTGGGAGGCAGCTGTGGACCCAGAAAATGCGGTCTATGTCGGACAGCGGGGCCCCCTGCTGCTCCGCGCTCCCCAAAGAGGGTGTCCATGCATGTGAGCAGCTCGAAGACGGTGCCTGGTGGGTGCGCGGCCAACTCCTGGATCTGCAGCGTCAGACCTAGGAGAGTGGGGGCCTGTGTGAACGGGCCGCAGTGCATAATCTGCTGCTCCTCCGCCCAAGTCTGCGGGGGAGGATTGGCCTGCAAGTGCAGGCGCCAGTGGGCAGCCGCCGCGCCCCGCAGAAGAAGGGGAAGCAGATGGATCTTGTGGCGATCATCGGCTTCCCTGTTCGACAAACTACAGTGGACGGTGAAATGGACCAAAAACTGGTCCCAGTGGTCACCCTTGGGATCCCCGGAAAACATGGGTAGCGCGGGGACCCCACGGGGTAGTGCAGGCGCAGAAGGGGACCTCACAGCAGATCCCCGCGGGTGCGCCTCCAGGGCAGATAGCTGGCCCTGAAGGAACGTGACCTGCCGGGACAGATCCTCTACAGACGCGACGCTCAGCTATAGGGCAGTCAAGGGCAGCGCAGATTGAACTGGAATCTCCAAAGAAATCCCCACAGCCACAGATGCTAAAGCAGACAGCGAAGGGGGCGAGAGCGCTGAAGGAGCAGGCAAAAGGGCAGTCACAGGGCCTGGCAGGATCGCAGGAATCGAAGGGGAGACAAGGGCAACCGAAAGATCGGATGCTGCGCCTGGCAAACTGGCCGGCATCGAGAGGGACAGAATTGTTGTTGAAAAATCGGTGGCAGCACCTGACAGGATCGCAGAAATCGCCGGAGACAAGACAGAAATCGACGGCGCCCCAGCCACAGAGAAGATCGGCAGCGGCTGGTGCAACGATCCGGCCGAAATCGTGGCCAGGAGCGCCGGTCCAGGGGCACCAGACAGGCCAAGCAAGGGGGGAGGGGGAACCAGGGAAACGGCTGGTCCAAAATCCCCCCCAGCTGCCGGAATCGACGGGGCAAGAGGCAGAATCGAGGGGCCCCCCGACGCCAACAGCAAGGGCACCGAAGGGGGCTGATCGCCAAGCAGAATCCCACCTGAAGGGGCGAAAACAGGGGCGGGCTGGGCAGCAGAAATCTCCCCTGCCAGCAATCCCAAACAATTCACCACAACCGCCGAAATCGATGGGACAGGAGGCAGAATCGAGGGGCCCCCCCGGCGCCAACAGCAAGGGCACCGAAGGGGGCTGAGCGCCAAACCGAATCCCTTCAGAAGTGGCCAAAACAGGGGCGGCCTGGGGGCAGAAATCCCCCCTGATAGCAATCCCAACCGGCTCTCCAACAGGGGAAGCAGCGGCTCGGCGAGGGCAGCGATCGAAGGATCCACAGCAAGAGGATGGCGGGAGGGACCCTGGGGGCTGTGGGAAAACGCGTCAGCCGCAGGGGAGATCGCCTCCCGCGGTGGTGGAGTCCCCCCGCTGGCGGCCCCCAGAATTGGGGGCATCACCCCTCCTACCGATTCGAAGAGGGTAGTCCCGCCTGAAGGGGCCACTGGAGTGCTAAGGGGCTGGGTGGAGACTCCGCGCGCCTCCAGAGGGGCAGAGGGGACCGGAGGGACTTGATCCTCGCCGGGGCCTTGGTGCAGCTGCAACGAAATCTCGTCACCATCGCCATCGCCGGCCATCTGAATTGAAGATTTGGGAGGGGCCAGAAAGCGGTGGGGAAGGCAATCAAGCGGCGGGGGTCAAGCCCAGCCGGGGGAAAAGGGGAGAGGAAGACAAGGGAGGGTGGTGGGCGGAAAAAGAGCCGCAGGTTAGGCTCCGAAACCACTGTTGCGCACCACGGTGAGGGGGCACGCAAAGGGGTTGTTTGACAGGGAAACTGGTTGCCCAGTGCGGGCACTCGAAGGCCATTAGTCCCGGGACCCAACACCGGATCCCAAGTACTACGTACTTGGGACCACACCCGGGCACCAACACTATAGTACTGGCGGCCACCGCCCTGGTTTGGGTTATTATTATTATTGTTAGAATACGATATCCGAAGTCCCATCGGACCGGATATCGTATTATTGCCCCATGTACCGTCTAAACCGGTACACCGTCGCTTCAGTTTGCGTACAGGTGCATTCTTCAATTGTAGATGCTCTGTGCTGAGTAGCACCTATTCCCCACAGTGAAACCTCTGTTCTCTACGCCGCTGATCGGCCTGACGCTTCTACCTCTGCTGAGCCTGATGAACTGACTGCATCGCCCTTCTGAATGTTTTCTTCATCCTGCTGACAAAGACATTGACACCTTCAATGTTGGTCTGGTCTACGTCCTTGATCAGGTCCAACGGGGTCATTGGCTCAAAGCCATAGTTTAGATAAAAAGGCGTGTACCCCGTGGATGGCGATGAGCTGCTGTTAATCACGAACTCCACCATGGGCAAGTATTTCTCTCAATGAGTGACTTCCTGACTGCCATGGATTGTACACCTGAGGACTTGCTCCACCACCTTGTTGGCTGCCTCTGTCTGTCCATCTGTTTGAGGGTGATGAGCGCTGGACATCCTCAGCTTGCTGCCCATAATCTTCTAGAATTCTTGCCAGAACTTCGACACAAATCTGGGATCTCGGTCACTGACGATCGATCTGGGGATCCCGTGAAGTCGTCCAATCTGTTCCCAGTAAACATGAGCTGTCTCAGCAGCAGTGATGGTCTGCTGGACTGGCACTAAGTGTACCATCTTGGTAGCTCGGTCTACCATCGTGAGGATCCCATCATTTTTCTTCTCACTGACCGGTAGTCCCATGATGAAGTCGAGGCTGACATCACTCCATTTTTCCTCTGGAAGTTGCAATGGCTGAAGAAGTCCTGCTGGTAACTTGTGGACACTCTTCTCTGACTAGCAGACCTCACATCCCAGCACAAAGTCTTGTATATCCACGGCGTGATCTGGCCAGTAGAAATTCTGCTGTAATTTCTTGAGTGTCTTGTGGTAACCAAGATATCCCGCATATGGTACTGTATGTATCTCTGCCATAATTTTCTTGCGGGCGTCCTCCACATCTGGTACCACCAATCTCCAAGGTTGCCTGTCCTCGGTGCTGTCCTTCAACTTGATCTCAATAAATCCATGGTTCAAGTGGTAGTCACGATTCCCGATCCTGGTGACTCGTCCTTGGGCAGATTCCAACTGATTCAAAACTTTTGCCTATCTGCTGTCTTGCTTGTAGCCCTCTTTTATAGAGCTCCTCAAGTCTTCCTCCAGAGTAATCCTGGTGCTGGTCACCAATAAAGAATGTAAAGAATTTTGTTCCCCACTTGCAGCCACCACTGCACCCTCAGGACTGGACTTTTTAAATATTTCGTCCAGTTTCTTTTGAATATCGTTTTCCCCGCTGTCACCCTCATGAAGACAAAGACGCTGGACCAATGACTCCTCTTCTGCACGCACATCTGCCATGCACCTCAACTCCTGAATACTCTTGCGTGTCAGAAAATCTGCAGGGTTGTCCTTTCCTGGTATATGGATAATATCGCAATCGTAGCCCTGCAGAACCTGCACCCATTTCCACACCCTCCTGTTCACTGCAGGCTAGTTGGGCAGGTTTTTCAAGGAGTCATGATCTGTCTGGATGACGAAGTGGCGGCTGGCCAAATAGTGCCGCCATTTCCCAACAGCCAAAGTAATGCCCAGTAGTTCCCGCTCGTATGCACTGTACCGGGTTTCGGCCAGGTTGAGCTTCCTACTCTCATAGCAAACGGGTTGTAGCCCGTTGCCAAAGTCCTGTTGTAGTATACCACCCACTGAAACCCCTGATGCATCTGTGGTAACCACAAACTCCCGGTCGAAGTCCGGTAACTGCAGAACTGGTGCAGTCACCATGGCTGTCTTCAAACGATTAAATGATTTTTCTGCTTCGTCACTCCAAACAAAGGTCCTGCCCTTCTTCGTCAAGTCCGTCATGGGCGCTGCTAGTTTGCGGAACCACTGTATGAACTTGCGATAAAAACTGCACAGCCCCAAGAATGAACGGACATCGGTGACGTTTTCTGGTGTCGGCCAATTCAAAATTGCTTGGACCTTTGACAATGAAGGCTTGATCCCCTCAGCCCCCATGTCAAAGCCCAAGTACTCCACCTCGGTTCTGAAGAAGTCACACTTTTTTAATCTCCCAAACAACTTCTCCAACCGTAGGCGGGTCAGAACTTCCCTGATGTGCTTTATGTGTTCCTCTTTTGTCCGGCTGTAGATCAAGATATCATCTAGGAACACTAGCCCAAACTGGTCCAAGCCTTCCCTCAAAATTGTGTTCATGATCCTCTGGAAGGTCGCTGGTGCGTTGCACAACCCGAATGGCATGACAAGATATTCAAAACTGCCATATCGACTCACAAAGGCTGTCTTGTGTACATCGGACTCTCTCACTCGGATCTGATGGTTACCTGAGGAGAGGTCAATCTTTGTGAAGTATTTAGCCCCGTGCAGTCAATCCAACAATTCTTCCACCTTTGGTAGTGGGTACCGATTTTTGACGGTTATTTTGTTTAAAGCCCTGTAATCAATGCACATCCTCCACTTGCCATCCTTTTTGGTATAAATAGGATGGGTGCACCATATGGGCTGGAGCTTAGTCTGATCCACCCCTGTTCCAGCAATGTGTCGATCTGCCGCCGTAGTTCATCCAACTCAGCCGTACTCAGCCTGTATGGGCTTTTGTGCGGCGGTGCCTCTCCTGGCAGCGTATCAATCTCGTGATCGACTATCCTGTTGGGTGGTGGACCGTAAGGCAGCTTGTCTGGGAACACGTCCTTGAACTCCTCAAGTGTCTGCTGCAGCTGTTCCCGGACAACCTCATCTGCCTCACTGACCTTTTTCTGAATAACCTGCTCAATCGGTACCTCTTCCATCACTGGGCCTGTTTCCTTCGACAATCTCCGCCTTTCGCCCTCTGTCATACCTTTGGCTGCACCAGCCTTGGACTTTGGCCTTTTGCTGCTTGATTTGGGAAATTCTGTGGCCCTCAGAACGCACAAGTACATGGGCTGGTCGGTTTTGTTTGCCCTCTTGGCTGCCTGTCTCATCGATATGAAATCCAATTTTTTTCTGACAGGCTGCCTCACACATTGCCCAACCACTTTCTTTGCCCTTGTAGTCCTGCACCTTGGGGAACTCTGAGGTTTGTGAGGTTCCTCTGGAGAAAAATTCTGTGGGGCTGTACTCCCCCCCTGGGGAACATCGGCCGTCCCCGGCGATGATACATTACTCAGCACGAGCTGCTGAGTGGCCCACTGCTTCGCCGAAGAATCATATTCCCAAAATTTTGGCAAACAGAATGCAGCCAACTTGCTCCCCAAGTCTGCAGTAGGAGTCTCTGATCCCCTCTTGAGGTCTCTGAAATAGTGCTGGAGACCGTTCAATCCCTTGTTGACAATCTAGCAATGCTTACCAGATGTTTCACGGATACCCTTGATAGGCTCCAGCTGTGAGCCGTTTCTAAGGTACACCATGTTTGACTGCCAATCCACCAGTGGGTTCATGATATCCAGCCAATCTTTGCCCAAAATCAGCTGAACCCCTTCCATCATCGGTATTGCAGTCAATGATAGTCGACAGGGTACACTCCCGATGCATACCAACACTCGTGGGGCTATTCCAGTGGAAACTATGGTTTCCCCGTTTGCCAACTCTAAGGCAGAATATGCTCCCACAAGCTGTAAAGCTGGTCGGCAGTGAAGCCGGTCACTGATGAAAGACATGCTCGCTCCACTATCAATCAACGCAGGGACACTTGTCCCATTTACCACGGCGTTCAACACCAGCAGCACGTGGTCCTGCACTCCAGTGCCTGGGGCTGGCTGTCCCACAACATCAGCACCTGGAGCGGTTTCTATCCTCTGAACTGACACCATAGGGGTCTCTCCCTGCTGGGCTCGAGACATTAAAGTTGTCTCCCTGGTGCCATCATCTGAAACCTTTTTCTGCTCAGCTCGCCCAGGCCTTGGGACCCCGATCGGGTTACTTCGCAGAGTACGCCAATTGGGCGCCGATCGTCTCTTTCTATTACGATCTGCAACTCTGCCTCATTGCCTTGGCGGCGTGCCCGGAGGTCCCCGCCGCCATCCCGTGGCTCTGGAGCCTCTTGTCTCCCTCTACGCTAAGTGCACCAACCTAACGGTCTCTACCTTGGCGGTTCAGCGGACGCAGGTAGCCCACGCGAATACGCCCATCTCCGAGGCGTACAAGTCGCTCCAGACCAACATCCAATTGGTGGGATAGGCGGCCCGCTACACCACCGAGCTCAAGTGCGAGATGACCAACCTGATCCACGCCCAGATCCAAAAGGCTACCATCAAGGCGCAGGCAGACGGCGCTGCCCGAGCCCACCATTTGAGCCGCGGTTCCGACCGCTTCGGCTCCCACTCGGACGGGGCCTCGGGGTCTGGTCACGGCGGTCGTTCGCGTGGCCGCGGTCTCGGTTCCGGTCGGGGCCGGGGTTCACCCTCTGCCTCGGGCAATCCCTTCTCCGATTCATGAGCTCCGAGTGGGAGCTCCTTGCCATCGCCACGGCCTTGCGCCAACTGCACGTTAGCGGTGGTAATGCCCTCCGGCAACGATCTTGCCCCCCCGAAGGGGGCCCTTTGGCCGGCGGCTCCGCCTCCCCAACCCCCCTGGGGGAATGGGGCACTTTTTCTTTGACCCCGCTGGGCGATCGGCATTTGGCGCCAACTGGGTGCCTCCTCCCTCGTCCTTCGATGGATACGGGAGGGGGTCCCGGTTGTTTGGACAGGTTATCCGCCAGCCCCGTTTTATCACGGGGTATTCCGGCTTGCGGGATCTGCTAAAGGCGTGGGAGGCGCTGCGCGACACCCACCTCTAGACGGGCGCCCTCCGTCGCTCCTGCAACCCCCCGACCCATGTCTCCCGTGCTTTCCTTGTTCCAAAGAAGGATGGTGGCTTCCATTTGGTGGTGTTCATGCGTCACATCAACAACCATACGAGCAAGATCAGCACGAAGTTCGAGACTCTCCGCTTCTTTCTCCCAGCCCTCCGGCTGGGTCAGTTCCAGAGGTGGGCCGTCCAGGAACGGGGACGGACTAGGAACGGGGACGGGAACGGGAACGGGGACGGACCGGAGTCCGTCCCCGTCCTTGGGCCGGCCAGATTTGGGACGGATTTGGGACGGACTGGGACGGATTTGGGACGGACTGGAACGGACTGGAACGGACTGGAACGGGTCCGTTCCTGACCCAGGAACGGACCTAGGAACGGGTCCGTTCCTAGGGTAGGAACGGTGTCCGTTCCCGTCCCAGGAACGGACCCGTCCCTGGGACGGGAACGGACTCCGTTGCCGTTCCCATTCCTACCAACTTTGGACGGGCCCACCTCTGGTCAGTTCTTGGTGGCGTGGGACATCCGCAACACGTTCCATCATCTGCAGATCGAGGACTGTTTCGTGTCCTACTTTCAGTTTTAGATCAACGAGGAGTTGTTCGGAGCCCCTGGGTTGACGTTCGGGTGGAAGAATTCCCCCCTATCTTCACCAAGCTGATGTGCCTGGTGGTGGTGTTTCTCCGCGCCCCCACACGAGCGCCCCCCGTCACCCCCACCACCCTGCCCTTGCGGCCTACTGGGATGCGAACCCTGCCCCCATGCTCTCGCCCTACATGGACGACTTTGCGGGGGGCCTTCGGGGCCGCTCTGCAATGCGGATATGGGGGACATGCATTCGGAGCATTCTCTCGGCGCTGGACCTGAAGCTCAAGCCGTCAAAGTGCACATGGGAGCCTACCCAGATCTTGCCTCACCTCGGGGTAATCCTGGACACCAAGGCGGAGCTGATCATTGCCCCCCCCCCCGCCAAGGTTGTGGCCATCCGTGCGGAGGCCTCCGCCCTCCTGGCTTGCCACCGGCAACTGATTCTGGCCAGGCTCCTTACCCACTTCTGTGGCCGGGGTCAGAGCCTCTCGCTCCCGGTGCCCTCCGCTCGGTTCTTTCTCCGGAGGCTTTACAACGACTTGGCGACGAAGACCAGTTGGCAGGGGACTCTCCGCCTTTGTCACCAACCACTGCAGGACTTGGTGTTTTGGGCCCGTTTGGGTCCCAAGACGTCCACGTTGGTCCTATGGCACATGCCAGTGACATTGACTCTACATACGGACAACTCCCCATATAGTTGGGGAGCTTCGCTGGTCCTACCCTCCCAGAGCCCGACCCCCATTCTGGCGCGGGGTTTTTGGCCCCTGCTAGCCCGCACCTTGCACATAAACATACTCGAGATGCAAGCGGTGGAACTGGCACTGCACTGCAATCGTTCTGCTAGCAGATTCTGGGCCGGCGGACCAACCTCTACACTGACTCCATGGTCCTCAAATGCATCCTCAATGCAGGGACCTCCCACTCGACGCCCCTCATGGATGCCCTTCGGCGGGTTCATTACCTCACCTTGGCCCTCCACCTCTCGATCGACCTGGTCTGGCTACCTACCAAGGCCAATCTGCTGGCGGACATGTTGAGTCGGATGCAAGATACGGAGGACTGAGCCCTCCATCCGTGGGCATTTCAAGCCCTCTACCGAACCTTGGGCCCCTTCGCTATCGACTAGTTTGCGACGACCACCAACTGCATGGTGCCCACATTCAACAGCTGCTGGTGGTGCCTGATGATGAGCGGGATCCAGCCTTCACCCAGACTGACTGGGGGCTGCACAACAACTGGTGCAACCCCCCGTTCTCCCTCCTCCACCGTTTGGTGAGCCTCCTCGAGTCCCTGCCCCGGGTGCGTGCAATGGTGCTTGCACCAATCTGGCCCGCCGCGCCTTGGTTTTGATGCCTTCTGCTACTTGCCAGTGCGACTTGGGAGCTCGCGATGACTCCTGATCTCTTCACGGCAGGGCGGACAGGCACCTCCTTGGGCCCCCCACGTTGGCGGGTCCTTGTGGCTCACATCGATCATTGCGGTTCTCCCCGTCCTGCCTTCCCCTCCCTTTGCCGCCCTGCTCGGACTTGACGGCCTCTGTTACGCACACCGGCCTGATGCGGGGGACGCCCTGCCCAAGGTATGGTAAAATATCCCCAACCCACTTATACGATATGGGAATAGGTTGGGGTGGTCCCGCCTAGGTCCCCGTAAGGACCTAGGTGCCCGGCGAGGTGCGTCCGCGGCTCAAAGAGGGCAGGAGCCCCACACCAACAACCTTCACGTAGCACAAGCCATGCATGTTGGTCTTGAGGGACCGAGTTTGGCAGATTGAGGATTGGTTGGAGCCAACCACTGATACAAAAAGTCTATGGGTGTGGGGTTCCTGCCCTCTTTGAGCCACGGACCCGCCTCGCCGGGCACCTAGGTCCTTACGGGGATCTAGGCGGGACCACCCCTCCTACTCCCATATCCATATAAGTATAATGGTTACTGTAGGACAAGGAATACAATACGAGCTTGGGCAGGGCGTCCCCCACACCAAGGGCCAGTAGTAGGGCGTCCCCCACATCAGGCCGGTGCGCGTAACATTCGTCCCCCTCAGGGAGGTGGGGCGTCCTCGTCCCAATATGTGGATATGGGAGCAGAAACTTTTATGTGTATGTGAATAGAACTGGCTGTGCGATTTGCCACATGCCCAGTTGTGAAACACTACACAGTTAAGGATGAAGAGAAAGAGTGGTTGTTTTTACATGACCTCCCGGTCTTCACAACCCTCATTAAAACTCTTCCTCAGCCACATGGCTGGAATGTTCGACCTCCCGGCCTATGGTCTGCGACCCCGAGAATGGGAACCACCAAATGCCCATGCCGGTGTGCGTCGGCTCGGTGCGGGACCTCGTCCTCGCCCGCGGCCACGCCCACGCCCAGCTCCACGAGAGGCCGGCACGAGCGGTTCGTCAATGTCTAGTCTTTCTCCGCTCAAGATCGCAACGGACATGGTGTTCATGTGTCCGAATTGCGTCTTGGCACGGGGAGCGGTGTACCCAGTGTTCTTCTGGGCCCATCTCAGGAGAACCTGTCAAAGCATAGTCACACATGAGCATTTCTCAGTATGTACATCCCGTACTTTCATGCAGTTTGCATTCGCATCACAGGTGTTCTACCATTTTAAATACTTGAACCAATTCCTGTGCATTTGCAACTGACTTTGCTGATTCCCAGCTGTTATGCTCATGTCCATATCCCAGCCATTTGACAAGGTACTCAACATAGTTTTTGCATCTCCCACACTTTTTAACCCTTTTGTCAAGGATACGTTCAACCTCATACTCCAGTTCACCTTCGATCTCGATAGGTACTGGGGGTGGCTGTACTCTGCCACTTGCCTTGTAAGGCTTGATTTTCGATACATGAAATACTGGATGTATCCTATGCATGCTTTCCGGGAGTTCTAGTCGATATGCGACAGAACCTATCCGGTCGAGGATGGTGAAGGGCCCAATCCACCTCGGCAATAGTTTTCGAGTTCCAGGGTGCTTGAGGGTGATATGTTGTGTCGAAAGGGGGACGTCATCTCCTTTATTGAACGACACATCCCTCCGATGGTGGTTAGCATGCTTCGACTGCCTATCTCGTGCTTTTTCCAAGCACGCCCTGGCCTCTCTCAGTGCTGTTTGGACACGGTGATCAAATCGTGTCACTGCTGGTAATCCCTCCACGAGGGGTGTACCAGACTGCCTCAAATAAGGCTGCTGTGCCCTTTCAATAGCCACTGCCAAGCCGCGGGTATTCGGATTGTCATAGCCTTTTAAAGGCTTCCGAATTTGCACACCAAGAGCTAAGGGACTCCTTGGGTGCCTCCCGTAATTCAGATAGAACGGGGTCTCTTGGGTGGAACTGTTTTTCGAGTTGTTCATTGCAAACTCGGCCATGGCTAATAGTTCATCCCACGCGTCATGGTCAGAACGCATATAGCTGCATAAGTAATCCTCCAGAATCCGATTCATGACTTCGGTCTGGCCATCCATCTGTGGATGGTACGCAGTGCTCATGTTGAGCTGAATCTTCCACCTCTCAGCCAGGTACCGGTAAAACCTGGAAGTGAACCGAACGTCTCTGTCGGACACTATCTGAGAGGGGAGGCCGTGGTGCCTTATCACATTCTGCACCAACAGGTCAGCTACTCCTTCTGCGGAGAGCTCGGTGGTTGTGGCTACTAGGCGGACTATTTTGGTCAGTCTATCGACAAATACGATGATAGCATCATGACCTCCCTTAGTTTTTGGCAGTTGAGTGATGAAGTCCATGGACAATTCGGTCCATGGCTCCCCAGGAATGCCCAATGGCTTTAATAAGCCAGGGGTCTTCTGGCGAGGATACTTAACCTGTTGACAAACCAGGCAAGTATCGACGTACAACTGTACTTCTCGTCGCATTCCCGGCCACAAGTAATGCCGCTGGACCAAGTCCAAGGTCTTGGCTTGACCAAAATGTCCCGCACTTGGATGGTCATGAGCCAACTGGCAGATCTCAGTCTGCAGACTGGCAGGTATATATACCTGATTGCCTCGCAGCCATAACCCATCTGTACAGCGCATCTCTTGCTGCTGTCTTACAGATGTAAGCTGGGGATCCTTGCCATAGGCCTAACGGATTCTGGAGGCTAGATCTTTGGCCTCTACCGTCTCTCCTACCTCTCTTTGGTTTCCCCGCTTATGCACTACTCTTAAGCCACATACAACCAGTTGACTTTTCCTCCTAGCTACCTATTCATCCGGCGATGGAGGAATACGAGAGAGTGGATCAGCCACATTCTTTCGTCCTGGGCGATATTCCCAGTCAAAGTCAAACTGTTGTAAGATTTCCGACCACCTGGCCTGTCTCCGGCTCAGCTGTGGTTGTGACTTAAGGTAGGTCAATGGACAGTGGTCCGTTACCATTTTGAAGTGTGTTCCTTCAAGGTAACACCTCCACAACTGGACAGCATGGACTGAAGCTAAAGCCTCCTGGTCCGTCACGCTGTAGTTCAACTCTGCTGGGAGGAACTTCCTACTCGCATAACAAACAGGGTGATTGTCCTGCATTAGGACCGCCCCTACAGTAGTTTGCGAGGCATCTGCAATGACCTCGAATGGTCTCTCAGGATCTGGCATCTTGAGCAAGGGAGTTGTGGTCAAACACTCCTTTATATGCTCAAACGTCGATTGACATTTCGACGTCCACTCCCACTTGCTATTCTGTTTGGTCAAGTCTGTCAAGGGAGTCGCCATTTTCGAATAGCCTTGAATGAACTTTCGAAAATAGTTAGCCAGTCCGAGGAACTGCTGTACGTGCTTCACGCACTGAGGTATAGGCCAGTTCTTCACCTTCTCGATCCCTTCGGGATCTGGGCGTATTCCTTCTTGAGACACTATGTGTCCCAAGTAGGAGATCTCCTCCTTATTGAACTGGCACTTGTGCATTCGATAGTATAGCTTTTGCTGTCGCAGCACTTTTAACACCTGTCTTAGGTGTCGTATATGCTCTTCAGCAGTTCGGCTAAACACCAGGATGTCGTCCAAGTAAACTAGAACGTGTTTGCCGATTTGGTCACCAAATATATGGTGCATTGTCTGCTGAAATATCGCAGGGGCATTCGCAAGTCCAAAGGGAAGTACCTTGAACTCGTACAAGCCCAATGGCGTGACGAATGTCGTTTTGGCACAATCGGCCTTGTCGATCCATAGTTGGTAGTACCCTTGTTGCAAGTCTATGGCCGAAAAGACTTTGGCCCCTTGCAACTGATCCAACAGGGTATCTATCCTTGGGATCGGCCACTTATTCTTGATAGTGGCTTTGTTCAATGCCCTATAGTCAATACACATTCGGAGGCTGCCATCTCGCTTTGGTACGAAAAGCACAGGGGCCCCGAATGGGCTACTGCTCTCCGTGATCAGCCCTTTTCGCAACAGGTATTCTACATGGGTACTGATCTCCTCCATTTCTTTTGGGCTGTACCGGAAAGCAGGTCGCTTAACCGGTTTGGTCCCTTCCTCTAATGGAATGGTCAGCGTTACACCCCTATCCGGGGGGAGTCCCTCAGGGAGTTCATCAGGAAACAAGTCCTTATACCCCTCTAAGAGGGATGTGATCTGTGTTGGTGGAACAACATGAGATGTAGTCACTCGATCTGAAGTGGCTGAAGGGCTTGGTGCGTCCCCCTCAGGGAGATCGCCAACCCGGCGAACCAGAACCAAGCGTAAAGGAGAACCACGCTGGTAGGCTCGACGAGCAAAGCCCAACGAACACAAACGACCGACCCGGCGGGCCGGGGAAGGGTGATCAGTGGAGCGAGGAGTACTGCGAAGAGTAATCTCACGACCACGAGAAACCACGCGGATATGACCATGACGATAGTCAATGACACCGGCGTGCTCATAGAGCCAATTGTCGCCGAGGATGATATCATAATCATCAGAGAGGTCTATAACCACGCAGCGGATTGTGTCCTTATACCCTTGAATAGTCAAGGGGACATCTACAACTCCCAAGGATGGGAGAGATGTACCATCCGCTAAGAGAACGTCGTTCTCAACGGGAAAAGGAGCTTCCCGCGGAGGAAGGGAGAATTCCGTGGGGTCCACAATGCGTCGCGTCGCTCGGGCCAAGCGGCGCAGGCGATTAAGTCAACGAAGCTGTCGATTAGACAACACATGTGGAGGGCGTGGCGTTAAGCCAAACCGACGACAACATGTTGGGTTGATATAGGCGGTGCCAGTCGCGCCCGTATCAAAGAGAATGGAGGCGGGCTGATGCCCGACCTGACCAGTAAAGGTCAAACGAGTTTGGTCTTGTGAGACCCCTCGGATGCGGTGCTCCGCTGAACCCTCTGGGGGTTGATAATATACATTCACATGCCAAGGGATGCCAGGCATCTCCTTGCGATGAGGACGATCAGTTTGCGGTTGAGTAAATAACCGTGTACCCTTGGGGTAATGAACAAGGGTATGCATCTGGCGCAACCTGGGATCGTTTGTGAATGTTCGCCAAGCAGGCAGTAGAATGCATGCACCTACATGCGTAGGGGCTTTTGCTCTTTCAGCAAAATAATGGTCCAAGAATGGCGCTGCATTCTGGAAAGGTGGATTAATCCACATGAATTCGTGCGCGAGCGGTTTCTGGAGGAAACTATCAGCTCGGGAACAATATCTCTCACAAAGTGCATTGTCCCCATTCGGGTTCGCACATGCATCAAGTGTGAAACGATAAGCAACCAGTCCTTGTATATGCTGGAAATGCACAGGGTTCAGCATACGATCAGAACGATCTATTTCATTGTGCAGACCCCTTTGGGTCGTTCTCGGCTGCGCCGGAGTGTGAGACATTTTCATCACACGATTCAAAGCAATCTGTGCAGTTCGCACTTTCGGAACAGGAATCACTGGTGCTGCATTCGTTCGCACATCCATGGGTGCAGTTTGCAGTTTCACACTTGTGATATTCTGCTTTCGCATTGCCAGACATAGTTTGGTAGAAATTCTGCATGCAGATGGTCGCGTTCGAGCGGGACTCACCGGCATCTGCGGGAGTATTCCACGCCCTTCGCATTCTCCATGATGGCCTACTGAAAAGGGCTTAAAACATCTAAAGCAGCGGCCGGCCCTTTTCAGCACTTCCACCGTAGTGGCACGTAACTGTGCACTGTTGGTGACCATCTTGCCCTCCAGCGGGTCGCGGATTTTGGCCAGCGGCTCGTATTCCCGCTCCTTCTGGGGTGCCTGCAGATTCATTGTTTCAGCAACATGAGAACTTTTGTAAGTCATGCTTCCCTAACCTCTCGGCCTGTTATTCAAAACTGGTTTGCCACGACGATCCACTTTCAGTGCGTGGTATTTTTGAATAACTCGATTAGGGGCAAGACGATTACTCGTGTGCGGTTTGCCATTCCGGCTTTTATTTTGACGAGAGCCATATGCCTTATATTCCTGGTCATATGTTGGTCCCACTTTGTACAAATGTGCCCTCAGGCTGGCATAAGTGGTCCATTGCTCATCATCTTTATTCAAGAGACATTTCCTCTTGATGTCTGGACGAAGTCCAATATACAATGCATGCAACTTGGAAAAATCATCAAGTTCGTTCTCACACTTGAGAAACATTTGCTCCAAGAGCTGCATGTATTTGATCGTATCGGGACCCGAGGTCCCTGCCTTTGTAAAGGCTGCTATTTCCGACCGAATTTCGAAGTCGGAACATTTATGATCATAAAGTGTCTCCATACCATACTTAAACTATTCCCATGACAGTTGAAAGTCTGGTTGCGAGAGCACTTCTGCATCAATTGTTATCCCCCATATATGCCCTAACTAGGCTAGTAGGCCGTGTTTCACTGACTCTTCAAGAGTATTCAGTGCTATCCATCCCCATTGTGTCCGGGGTGCCATAGTGGTTTTGAAATACATAATGATTTCCTGTAACCACTTGGTTAAGGCCTGTTTGTCTTCATTCCATTTAGGGGGTTTCATGCCCTGACTGTTCATCTTAGGCATGTTCATGCTCACCTGAGCTTCCCTTCCGGGTTGATAATACACTGGCGCATAAGGTACTTCTTGCGCCGCTGCCAAATAGGCTTGTCCGGTGTAACCCGGTCCTAGGGGATCGTACCCCTCCGGAGGCGGGGGAGGCCCCATGTCCGCCCGATGTGGCTCAACAACCTCGCCTTCTTCTATCCCAAATAGGAGTTCCTCATGTGGAGGTTCCTGGGTCTGGAAGTGGCTGGGCGGATAATCGTACACCCTCTCGTAACCTCCCGATCCCTCAGGATGGGATGGTCCACCGTATACGAGTGCTGGGAACTCCTCTTGCCTTGGGGCGATCTCCGCCTGCGGGGTTCTTCCGGACTGATGTGCCCTCCCGGGCTGAGCCGTCATTCCGGCTGTGTTGCCATCCCTGGCTGTGTGGCCATTCCTGGCTGTGTCATCCTGGCTGTGATGCCATCCCTGGCTGATAATACTGAACTGGCGGGTACCTAGCAGGCTCCGGCGCAAATGGAGACATCTCCTGCAGCCTCTGAATCTTCTGCTGCGTCGTTTGCACTGGAGGCTGTGTCACCCGCTGTCCAGCCTGCCCCATCGTATAAGGCCTCACCGGTTGTCTTGGCGCCAATTCAGGCTGAGCCACTGGACGAACCGGTTTGGAGGGACCTGCTTGCATCGATGGTCCCGGGGGCATTTGAACTGGTCCCTCTTCGGGGACTTTGCGGCCAGTTCTTTGGATGGCCTGCCACTCCGTGGCTGCTTCATGACCCTCTGGCATGTATATGCCCAGTGCCGACTGCTGAGCATCAAAGAGGCCTCGCAGTTTCACTGGTATACGTTGGAGGGCGTCCCGTGGGACTTGTGCACGATAGGGGGCATGGCCCCCTCGGGGGTGATAATACCCCTTAAAGTACACCCCCCCATGAGGGTCATGGAATGCACCCAATGTATCCCAGAATCCCCTCCTGTCCTGAATGACAAGGGTATGTATTACTGGGGTTGATCTGGGAACTTCGTGCGGCACCTTTGCCTGACCACGTTGTTCTGCCACCATTTGTTGGGCACGGCGCTCCTGGTAGCCAGGTCCCGGCAACGCCGGTTTATACTGCAGTTCTTGCCATCCCTTTGAGGCCTGCTTCGCCTCTTGCAGCTCCAGATATGCTGCATAGTCTTCATCCCCCATCAAGGAACGAAGCTGCGCAGCTTTCTCTGCATCCGCCTTTGCTTGCTGCAAAGCGGCTTCCTGCTTCTGCAGGACCTCATAGGTCTCCCGTCTTTCCCGGGGAATTGGACTGGCAGGTTCACCTGCTGAACCGAGATACACAATCTCATCGTTACCAGCAGAATCACCAACTTCTGCACGGTTACGCATCTGTGTATTCTTAACAGGTTTCAGCAAGGGCAATTCAACAGGAATATTACCTGTGGCTGGCCTTTGTAGGCTTTTGGATCTCTCCTTCGCCTTTTCAGGCTGATCTCTCGCCTTCATAGGCGGGTCTTTCTCCTCTACAGGCGAATCCTTCGCCTTTGCCTTTCCAGGCTGGGACTCCTTCCCTGGCGTCTCCTCCGCCTTGGGACCGTTGGTCACCACAACCGATGGCGACGCCTGTTCCGGTTGGGTGGAGGCAAAGTGGGCAGGGTGGTTTACACCACTGTCACTGCCGCTACTGTCCTGCTGATCGGCCCAGCGTTTGGAGGTCCCCTCCTTCATAGCAATGCGGGCGAAGGCCTTGGCCTGATCGGCCGGGTCCAGCTCATCGGCCGGCGGCTTAACCTCTAGGCGTTGCGCCTTTTGGCTGCCTCCTGCAGAGAAAAACCGCTTGATCTCAGCCTTGCGCTGGCGTTTGTGAGCTCGTTTATGCTCATACTTTTCGGGATTCAATTGACGATCCCGGTCACGTCGCAGCGCTTTCAGCTCTCTCCGCTGTTTGGCCTTTTTGGCCTTTTGCTCGTCCAATTTCTTGGCACGAGCGAACCGATCTCGGTTCCGAATGCATCGTCTCTCCTTCTCCATTCTGTGCACTTGTGCGCAAGTGGACATGTCTCCCGGCATCGGAGATGCACAAGATGAGAACGACAATTCCGAGATCTCCTCCCACCGTTCATGGGGATCGTTGGGGTTCGGTCTCTCTAGACTCCCCTCGCTCAAGTCCCATGGTTCTGGGATATGCCTGAGTGCAAAGGCCATCTTTTCTGACCATTTTGGGTCCTCTTTGGCAATCTGATCTGCCATACCAGGACCATACCACCTTTGAATTCTCACTAATCTGGCGGTGGTTAACCTTTCTCCAAAATGTTCGGCAGCCATACGCCACCCTTCGTCAAGCTCGTCAATGAGATCGCTGTGGAACTTTGTCCACATTGCACGGCATGGTGGTTGCCGGCTATACGGATCTCGAGTGTCTGGAACGAATTCCAGCACCCTTGAGCTTTCACCAGGCCCCCATTCCGGCAACGCAGGCCTCCGGGGGCTCCAGTTGTGACCTTCCGGCCTTGGCGGACTTTTTCCGCATACAACTTGAGCGCTTTCTGTGAGCGACTCATCTCCCGTCCCGTCCGATCCACTAGGTGTTCTAATGTGCACCTGGGATTTAAGCCGCAGCTCCGGGATCTTGGCCTTCCGGCCTTGTATTTTCTCAATTCGCCCTAAGGCTTTGGCCTCCCGGCCTTTGTATGGAGATTCCTCACGCCCCATCGGCCGCTCACCTGGCGATGGGCTCTTCCGCTTTGGCCGCTGTCTACCGGCAACCTTCCAGTCGCCCTCGGCTTCTGGAATGGTTGGCATGGGTAGTTCCGACGGGCTTGGGGCCCTCACGACCTTTGCCGCCTGTTGGGCGCTTCTCTCTTTTGCCTCCTGGGCCCGCTGCTTCTGCTTCAGGAGTAGAGGTGGCCACACTCGGGTACCGTCCGCTCCGTTGCGTCCGGTTCGTAAAAGTGAGTGTGATATTCGTCCGGTAACATCCGGTCCGCTGTTTGCCGTACTGCCGTCCGCAGAATCCGGCTCTCACTTTTTCTTCACCGTTATTAAATTAACGGAGGGCATGCGCGGCGTCCGGTCCGTGACAAAACATCCGTGGATTCATAATTTTGGTCCGTTCTGTCCCGTAGGTACTTGCTTTCCAGCCACGGCAAGGTCAAGGCGAAGTTGCCAGGGGTTTCCATTTTGCAGCAGCTCGAATTGTGTTGGTTGCACGCTTCATAAACGTGTGTGGGCGTTTTCCAGGTCATGTATTCTGTGGTTTGTAATACATGGAGTGTTTTGGAGAACTGAACAACACACAAGCCGTGTGTAAAGTTCCAGTGTATGGCATGCCAACCTGCACCACTTGCTGCAGCTGGTACTGCTGCATAGTACGCAGTGCGCACCACACTCCCATTGCAAGTCTTCCCGGCCATTGCAGCAAGGGTTGGGCATAGTTGCAATACCAAACGCGGACACACAAACACCCACATCACTTGAGGCAGGCGGCAAAGAGGGTTCACTTCTGAACACAGTTGAGCCACTCAACATACTTGGGAATGGGTGATACGTATCACATATAACGATGGGTTGCTGCGGCGGTACTCCACAGTTTCCACGCCAGGGCAGCGAGTGTAAAGCCCATCCAACATAGTACATCGAAGTTCAACAGCTCAACACATGAAAACGGGCAATGAATAATACGTGTCGTTATTTGTTATCATCCATCTCTACCTATTGCACCCTCACTGCGGCGGTACTCTAGAAGTTTCCACGCCAGGGCAGCGACTGTAAAGTCTATCCACCAATCGCAGTACTTGTTGGGACGCATTTCTTGAATAAAATTTTCTTCTATCTATATGATACCCAAGGTCCATCCACCACTCAACATAGTGTGTTCAAGGTGTGCACATCAACACAGGACAACGGAATATTACAAGTCATGATATCTTATCTTCTATCTCTATGGTAACCGCACCCTTGCTGCGGCGGTACTCCACAATTTCCACGCCGGGGCAATGAGGGTGGTCACCGGTGGTGATCCAAACTTTGGAATCCAAAGTCACTACTTCCCTCCCTTCCCTCCCTTCCCCCCCTTCGTGCGTCGATGCGCTAGCTTCTGCTGCGACCATCCACTCTCTGCCATCTGCCACTCTAGCAAGCTTAAATGATCCACGTTCTCGGGCTTGAGAACCATGCGCTTGGCCCGAACTATTAGACCGGCCTTGGAAAAAGATCGTTCACTACTGGCGCTGGAGGCCTGCAACACAACTAAAAATACTCAGTACTTCTCAGCCTGTGAACTTCATAAGGGCACTGTGGCATGTATGCACAGCCAGTTGTACTCAACCACTCACCTGTGTTGCTAGTATTCGACGTGCAAGCCTAGCCACCAAGGGGAAGCTGGTATGATTCTCTCGCCACCAATCCCCTGCACTCCATTTCTTTTGATACTCACATGCTGGTGTCCATTTCAATTCAAACCACCTTTCGACTTCGGCCTCGATGGGGTCCATATGCTGTGGGGAGGATGGGGCCCGCCTTCTCCTCTTTGATCGTCGGAAACGTAGTGGTCCCTTAGGTGGGGGTGATGCCGCGTCAAGCCAGCTCTGCTGCACAGCCTGTGCTGCAGCCTCTTGGGATGATGAGCCCGAGGATTGGACTTCGGGCGCCTTCACCACGTGCCTCAATTGCAGAAGTCATATGCATGCTGTTATTCACACAAGCAAAAACTATCAACAGTTGGATGCAGACATTCACAAAGGCAAAGGCCACAAATCAGACCTCAACTCACCAATGCCGTCATCTCTTTCTTCAACATCGCTTGGAACTTTGCCAGGGTGTCATATTCTTCCACCACATTCGGCCAATCGTCAACGTTGTTCCAGATCCTCCTCATCCAGTGCAATGTATTCCTCCTTCCGTCCACAGCCGCCGCTAATGCCCAGCAATATATTAGATTGACATTATCACAATCCGCACACAATTTCTGTGTGAACTCAGAGGCGAAGTCAAGCAACACAGGTTTTGCGTGTGCATCGGTGTCACTGACATACAGCCGGTCGTAAAGCAACTTCAGTACATTATATAAGACATCCGATATGGTGATGTAGTCGTCCCCCTCACATCGCTCAGACAATTCCTGTATACACTCCAGGACTGGCAGCACTTGTTTGAAAATGCACCACCCAGATGCTGGTATAATGATCTTAGCAATTCTCGCGTTTGCTGTATACTCGCGGATGCTTCTCTCCAACAAAACCGCCCTCTTAATCAAAAAATACATGCTGCTCCACCTCGTCGGGCACCAAGTCCCCAGACGCAATATTCGCTTTGGACAAGCCTGCTCCATTTCATTGTCAGGAACCGTCAGATCTGCATCAGGATCATCGGGCAACACAGCAACATCATCATCTTCCCTTACACCCTAGTAATCCTCCTCCTCATCATCTGATGATACATTGCCGGCCCCTGCCTCCTTTAGCAGCTTCTTTTGCACGCGGCGGAAAACACTCCAAGCAGTGGGCGATTTGTGAAAATGAGTTGCCAATTTGCGAAGCGGCTGCATGAGCTGCTGAAACTCGTCAACATTTTGGAAAGCGGCCTTGACTGCGATATTTAACAGATGGCAAATGCAGGGGTGCCAATCAAAAATATCCTTCTTCTCGGCTGCTGAAATCATATTGGAGGCGCAGTCCGTGGTGAGAGCCACACGATCGCATGGCGACTCGTCCTGAAACGCACGCACAGGGTCCGCTTCCATCTCCGACTCCGCCATGACTTGGTCACGCGGAACTACAGGGTGCAGGCCATACTTCAATCGGATCTTTAGCAAGACACGGCTTATTGCGTCTGCAGTGTGGCTCCCAGGGAAGCTGGTAGTCCCTGTCACCACCAACGTGTTGTGCTTTAAAAGACGGGGGTTACCTTTTGCACATGATATACGTCATACTACACTGGCCGATGGCAGGCCAGTACTGATGGCTATCGTGCCATGGCAACACAGCATCCACGATTCATGTTCAATCAGGCGTGATTCCCGGCCAGTGAAGGCCGGTACTAGTGCAGCGAGTGCACATGACACGGTTGGCAAAGCACACAGGAGTGGTCACTAATCACGGCATGCATGCAAACAGAAAAGAATTGATATTCATGACATGTCACACAGCATTGGCCGATGGCGGGCCAGTACTGATGGCTATCGTGCCATGGCAACACAGCATCCACGATTCATGTTCAATCAGGCGTGATTCCCGGCCAGTGAAGGCCGGTACTAGCGCAGCGAGTGCACATGACACGGTTGGCAAAGCACACAGAAGTGGTCACTAATCACGGCATGCATGCAAACAGTAAAGAATTGATATTCATGACATGTCACACAGCATTGGCCGATGGCGGGCCAGTACTGATGGCTATCGTGCCATGGCAACACAGCATCCACGATTCATGTTCAATCAGGCGTGATTCCCGGCCAGTGAAGGCCGGTACTAGCGCAGCGAGTGCACATGACACGGTTGGCAAAGCACACAGAAGTGGTCACTAATCACGGCATGTATGCAAACAGTAAAGAATTGACAACCACGAATATTGAAAATATCATAGGACACAGAATATGCCATCCAAACTCACCCAGTATGCGTTTCTTCATGCTCCAATCGGCATCCACCCAATGCAATGTCACTGTTATGAACGGGTGCGTGTTCCTGCTTGTCCAAATGTCCGTTGTCATGGCAACTCTCGACTCGTCTCGGATTTGGGACACCTCTTCCCTTATTTCCCGCTTGATGTCATTGGCCTGTCTCGCCACCGACCTCACAATTGTTTGCTTACTAATAGATGGCCAACGGGGAATAAAGGCTCGCATTAAACGAACGAAGGGCGCCGTCTTAGCCAGGTGGTATGGTGCATTAGCGAAACTGACGTACCTGGCAATGTGGGTCACCGCCCTGTTCCATTCTGAGGTCCTAGGGTGCCATGTCTCCAGGTAGGTTTCCAACGATGTACCCAATTTCATCTGCTGGTTGCCCATAGGATTACTAAGTTTGTCTCGAAGTGCCTCAATACTGAAAACGCTATGTTTCTCTTTCAAATGGTTTGAGGGCCCCGTCCAACTGGCACTGTTCGTGTACTTCTTTCCCGGGTTGTATGACAACACTTTGTATTCCTTGGCAATGCCCCTCCCCATACACAACCGGCAAGTAGCAGTAATGGAACGTGGTCTTTTGTCGGGCCCTGACACCTCTTCTACAGTAAACCCCTCTCTACACCATTCCTGGTGGCCTGGATCCCCTTTGCGGTGGCGGCCTTTGCGGCGTGTCCTCGCCGGCCCTTCCTCCAAGGTCGCCACCACGCGCGGGGACTGCTTTGCTGCAGTTAGTGCTTGCTGTTCCTGCTGTGGAGTCCGCACATCAGCAGCCGTAGCAAGCGGTTCGGGGGTGGTCAGACGCCTTCTCTTGGCCTTGCGCTGTGGCACAGCCTCCACCACAACGACACTCGAACTTGGCGATGCACCTCCAAGCGAATCAGTGTCCGCAGAGCTGAACACACCCCTCCCAGCAGGAACATCATGTGCGTCTGGGACTCCTCGCTCAGCAATAAACTCTGCGAGGTCAAAAACACCATCGCCGCCAGCACAGCCTGGCACACACGTCCAGTGCGTAAATAACCGAGGCAACATATATTCGACGATGGATTTCAGATGTTACAAGGACGGTTTGAGGACATTTTCTTCGTTAAAAAAAGGCAGAAAAGCGTCTGACAACCATGGACTGTTCATGGACTGTTCAGCGAATGTCACCTTCCTCGCCGGTGGTAGACGGTACTTGGACATCACCTCACAAAAAAAAAAAAAAAAAAAACTAATCCCCATCGGAGGAAGTCTCCGTGTCACTACCTGTTAGGAGGCCGGAGTCCATGACATTGAACTCCCACCCAACCTGTGAAAAAAAATCGTCTTCAACGAGTCTTTCTTCCAACCGTCTTAATGACGGTTGAGTTATTCTATATTTTCTGCTAATAGACTTGTACCCCACCATGTGTTCCCCCCGGTGCAACACCAAATCTATGATAGCCGCGCACTGACGTGTTTTATAAGCAGCCCGGCGATTCATATCCACTTGTTTGCGTTCCTGCTTGCGACGCTTGTGCCATTCTCCCCAAGACTGGGGGGGGTTCTGTCTCTCGTGTTCTTCCTTTCGTAACCGTGCCCCTTCTGACCCCCCCAATGCGTTATTAATGTATCCGCTTACGACGGCTAACCGGGCCTGGTCCATGGGGGCGAGGTGGTCCTGTATGGGCCGCCACACCCCCGAGGGCAGGCCACCCAACCCCGCTTCTTGTATTTCCTCTAATCTATCTGCTAGAGCTTCCCTATCGCGCTGAGCTTCCCTATCGCGCGCAGCTTCTATCCGCCGCCTGACTTTCACCCCTGCACGTCTCCTTCCCCCCTTCCTGTTGTGTCTGTGCCGCCGCTTTCGGCCATCCTTATAACGTTGGCCCCTGTTGAGGGGCCGCTTCCGACCTAACACAGGCACATAATACACTGTTTCCCCAGCCAGGTGACGGCAGGTACTGCCACATACTGGTGGTAGCACGAAAGCAAAGACAACAAATATTGTAGAGAAATGCAGCACGCCCTGTACAATGCACGGCCCCCTAAAGGTAACAAAGTGGTAAGACTTCCCCAGCCAGGTGACGGCGGGTACTGCCAGATAATGTTGGTGGCATGTAAGCAAAGACGATGGGTATTGCAGCGACAAGTGGTGCACCCTGTGCAGTGCATGGCCACATGGAAGGAACCAACTGCCAAGGTTTCCCCAGCCAGGTGACGGCGGGTACCGCCACAAAATGGTGATGCCACATAAGGAAAAACAGGCGATGGGTTCTGCAGGGACATACAGCATACCCTGTACAGTGTGCAGCCAAATAAAAGTAACAAAGTGGTAAGACTTCCCCAGCCAGGTGACGGCGGGTACTGCCAGATAATGTTGGTGGCATGTAAGCAAAGACGATGGGTATTG
>CAJHUC010001454.1:0-56652 GCA_905146915.1 Ostreobium quekettii
AATGGATCGATTCCATGAGTTGCTTGTCTCAGAACTTGCAATGTAATACCCGTGCTGGCGGACTTGAATTGACTCGCGATCGGGCGCGCCTCCAACGGTCGCTGTACTTTGTGGAATGCACATTACTGGAGGGTAAAACAGTGTTTTAGGACGGGCTTGTCCTTTTGAATTCGGATGCTCATCTATTCGGTAAGATTTGCATTCCATGCAGTACTTTAACGTCGATACCAGCAGCGCTTTTGTCCAGCACATTAATTTGGCGCCCACTGGAGTCCTTTGTGAGCATACGTTCAGAACCAAACTGCGAAATCAAGACATAAGCGGATTTCAACCACTTGATCTGTCCCGCGTCGTCCTTGAGGCCAGCAGGCTCGTGGCCTGCTTTGCGCAGCAATCGCCCTGGCCAAACTCTTCGAACAGAATACTGCGCAGCAGGCCCACTTGCGTGAAAGAAGGTCTCGCGTTTCAGCACGCTGTGCTGGATCTCTAACACCGCGTTCCTAACCAGCGTCCAGAGCTTCACAGCAATGCATTGTCGCATCAAACGGTGGCACCAGAGAGCACGTGATTTTCTGGTACTTAGTCATGGACGCGTTCTTCCGGCGGAAACAACCTTTTCACAATGGAATGTCAGATGGACACAAACGACGGTTTTCTGGCGACGGCATTCACTGAATCACCTCGTGGGCAAAGGGGAGCGTGCAGATGGTTTTGGTTGCGAATGAATGTGAAAGATCAAATAAGAATCACCAAACGAAGTAAACAAAAAAGCGTGTAAGAAGGCAATGGTGCAATATCACTAATACCACATTCAGCAACGCTCGAAATATTTGCTTGCTATGTTGTCGGATTGCCTATTTGGGAAGGTGTTCCGCCCGTTCCACGAATATGTTTGAAAGGGTGCCACTGTCCTGCGCGACAATCCGAGGAACGTGTGCTCCCTACTTTTCCCAAATCCTATTAGTACACATTTAGTACCCTTTGCAATTGACATTGATTCCCTGCAGACGGAATGCCCCGCGGCTTCGCCTACCTCGTTTGATGAACTGGATACAGTGCTTGCTTGGATGGGCCTCAGCAAATAGTAGCTTGGTGGCAACGGAATGATGCACATTTGCATTTTGAGCAAAAGGCACCCTGCTTCTCGAACAGAGCAAACAAAGGTACTGGGCGACAGTACCGCTGTTTGCCATGTTAATATACAGCGTTGTAAATTTCGCAAGCGTAAGTCAATTAGTTATGAATTCTTTGGCCATGCGGTTCGCTGTAACACGTTGACCGGCTTCCATCCTCTCAAGTATATTGCGATAGATGCGGCAACGCGATTCGGCTCACAAAACGGCTCCTTCAGATCCTGCCCATGAAATGCTGCGCTATTGCGATGGTAAGAATTAGCCATCAAGGCCATCAACGCCATGATGCGTTCCGACTTGTGGTACGATACCTTTTGCGCGGTAAAGCGTCCTTAACTATCTGGCCTTTCCATCACCGTAAACATAATTGGAATCTAACGCTAGCATTGCTCCTGCTCAATCCTATGGTAAGAGCGGCAATGCTTTCGGCCCATTAGTAATTTATTAATATGTCCTATCGCAATGACGCGACAAATGCAAAAACTGCAATGGCAAAGAAATCGACGACGTCGAGTGCGAGTCGCAACATCTGCCAACATTGCCTGGAGTTGAGAGAAGCGAGTTCAGCGGTTGAGCGCGTTAGCAAATTGACAGCACATGGCGCAGATATTCGTCATGCGAAGGAGGTCAGCAACCGAGCTGAATGCAAAGCAGGAGCCTGCGCTTTGTGGATGGTTTTGATGGTATCCCCGTGTTCACAAACCGCGGCTCTCGCGCTCAGAGGTGCCAATTCCACTGCACTGTTCAATTTAGTGCCATTGTGTGCTAAAGCGCGACTTGGACTGCAACGTGGTGACAATCCATATCGCATTGCCTGCGCCATTGTATGGTTGCGCCACTGATTCATACACGCCTTCCATCGGATCTGGTGGTGGAATCAGAAACACCTCTGCGCTTTGCCAGTCTAACACAAAGTACAGAGAGATGGTACTGACAAATCGTTGGACAATTGTGCAAATCAAAATAGAAATGCGATGTAAAAATTAAAAAATATTGCGATGTACGTTACAATGTTTTAGGGCGGCCTTGCCTTTTTGAATTCGGACGTGCATCCATTCGGTCAATTTCGCAGTCGATGCAGTACTTTGACGTCGCTACTGGCAGCGCTTTTGCCCAACACATTAGTAATAATAACACATTAATATAGCGCACACTGGAGTATTTTATGAACATGGGCGAAGAGGCAATACCATATCTACTGCAGCGCAGCGCCGCAAACTCCAATGGAACCTCTCGTGGCCAGTTGACTGTGGAAAATTGCTCGGGTGCATTGGCAAAATATTGCCCCAGTGGCACGTTTGCGCGGAAATGGTAGAACAGCAGCACAAGGTGGCATCTAGGCTTCTCGGTTGATTATTCTGGGGGAGTTGTTGCATCCATTCGCGGCAGGTCCCAGCAAGTTGCAGGATAATAGAACAAGTTTCTGGCATCAAAATAGCAGGCCCGGTCCTGCATGCAAAAAGGCCGGACCTGAGCACGTGTCGATCTTTGAACTAGAGATTCTGAATTTCTCCTCAATGAGAAATTACATGAAGGGAAAAAAAGATATCAACTGATGAAACAGATGTTATTAGATGGATTGACTATCTGCAACTTGAAAACTACTGGCTTTTCTTTCTTCTTTTTGTAAAACAACTTCAGACTATGGGGACACCGCACAGTCAAACAATGGTGACCTGAATGCTGGGAAATTTCCATATTTTTGATTGGGCCAAGAGGCACCGAGCATGTGTCATGCAGCCATCTGAATGATTGCCGCCAAGTGTGGAAAGTTACGCTGTGACGGCACCTGCTGCAGGGGCCTCCGCGAATAAGCCATAGCCATTTAGGTCTGCTGTTCAACGATAGGTAAAGCTGGGCATCCGTTGCGGCGATGACGTTGCGGCACGGAGCACGGTATAATCTCTTGTTGTCAATCTTATATCAATATTCTGGTCAACATGGAATGAATCATGCGCGGGATTATCCCATGGGAGTTTGAGACGCCGTTACGGATGTACTGATACAGTGACCCGCGTCTCATCGCTCTTGCACGTTTCGTGCCAGACGCCCAAGTTTGTATCCACTATATTCGAGCAGGTCTGACGGAACGATGCCACGTTGTCGAATTTTCGACGTGCGTTTCGGGACGTCCTGGGCCTATAGCACTCATGTGCTTTAAGAACATTGTCTTCGTTGTTAAGTAGCCCATGATGTCGGCGCTTCTCCCGCAATCCGTTAGGGCTCGTGCGATGCCTTTGGTGACAAACAGCAGCTTGCGAACGAGTTAATGACTGCTTCGATAAATTCCCACATTAATGGGCGTGAGAAGCGAATGTATGTGGTGTCCGGATCGCAGAAATGGAAGAAATGTGGCATATGGAAACAAATTGGCGAATTGGACTGGACGCCAATTTCCTCCCGGATGCGGAGCCTCAGAGTTTTCCTTTTCGTTTTGTTCAGTGTGCGGACGACTGGCTTTGCTGGCAGCAACTGCTGCATGCCGTAGACGATTTTTAATGTGAAGCCGCCCAAAGTGATGCCGTCACAGCGATTGCGATGGGATAAAAAAAGCAGCTGTGACGGCATCAATTTGTGACAAATGGCGTCGCAACTGGCATGGCAAACGCGCTGTTTTCTGCTGGTGTCTGTGCTTAAATGCTGCGCCCTGCTTTCAGAGAATGTTGTTGATTCATGGCGATGTTGACGTGACGGTCGACACTCCGGTATGACCTGAGCTCAGTACGAGTCCTGATTCTGCGTTTGTCCATGCTCTCAAGCATATTGCATTAGATGTGGCAGCGCGATTAGGCTCGCAGTACGGCGCCTTCAGATTTTGCCCATGAAAAGCTGGACGATTGCGAAGATCAAAAATAGCCATCAATGCATTCCGACTTGTAAAATTTGTGGCGCGATACATTTTGCGTGGTAAAGCTTCCTTAACTATTTCACCTTTGTCTGAACATAAATTGGAGTATAATATTAGCATTGCTCCCGCTCAATCTTATGGTAAAAGTGACAATATTTTTTGCCTCATCAAAAGCTTTTCTTATCAGGTTTTATCCTAATAATGCGACAAATATCACAATGGGTGATGGTAAGGAAATCGTCGACGGCGAGTGCGAGTCCCAGCATTTGCCACCATTGCCGTGAATTGAGCGCTGTGAATTGAGCGGTTGGGCGCGTGAGCAAATTGGCGGCACATGGTGTAGACATTCATCATGCGAGCGAGGTCAGCAACCGAGCTGAACGCAAAGCAGGGACCTGGGTTTTGGTGACGGTTTGTTGGTCTCCACGCGTTCGCACACCGCGGCTCTTGCGCTCAGAGATGCCAATTCCACTGCGCTGTTGAATTTTGTGCCATTGTCTGCTCCAGCATGAGTTGAAATGCCACATGGTCGTAATCCATATCACGTTGCCTGCACTATTGCAATGGGGAGCCATGGAATCGCACATGTCTGCCATCGGATCTGGCGGTGGAATCAGAAACACTGCTGTGCGTCGCCATTTTATTATACAGTACTGAGCGATGGTACTGAATAAATGACAAATCGCCGGGTAATTGTGCAAACCAAAATAGAAATGCGATTGAAAAAAATTAATGCGATGCACGAAAGTGTACGTGGGTTGACGGAAGCGTCAGTTCATTTGGTTCGTATGATCGAGGCGAAGATATGACAGCACGCCAACGCATTTGAAGCAAAACTATTATCAGCGCAATACTTTATCATTAAAGGAAAGCGACCGTCCATGACCTCGTTTCCCTTGGCGGCTTTCGCCAAGGAGCATGAACTGACGTGTTTCCTTCGACTGCACCGCATCGACCGCGGTGGGGAACATTCTGCGTTTTCTTCGCTACTGCCGCACTGCGTCCGCAAGGGCTCATTATTTGCTTGCGGCTCCTACTTGATGGCAATACCCGCTGCTCACGCTCCAGTCAAGTGGAGGGGTGCGATATCGGTTTGCAGCACGACCAGAAGTACGTATGTTGGCCAATTGGCCCTATCTGCGTGACTGTTCGGATCCGTACTTCAGTGCCGACATCGAGTCAACCTACTGCATTCAGTAATGTTTTGCACGCGGCACGAGCCTGGCATGGCGCAAGGTGGAAGGAGGCGACGCCCCTCTCGTGCCGACTGAATGCGCAAGTTGCACGACGCAATTCGTTGGCGTAAAGGTCGTGATGCACTCACTGGTCCGTTTTGGGTGCTGCTGTGCGCAGGAAGGAAAGACGGCGTTGTTTTGGGCCGCTCGGAAGGGCAACGTCGGCGCCGTGGAAAAGCTGGTCAGTCTTGGGGCTGACGTGCACCACGTCGACGAGGTAAACTGATGGATTCCATGAATTGCTTGTTTCAGCAATTGCAATGTAATACCCGTGGTGGCGACTTGAATTGACTCGCGATCGGGCGCGCCTCCAAAGGCCCCTGTACTTTGGGAAATGCACATCACTGGAGGGTGAAACAGTGTTTTAGGACGGGCTTTTCTTTTCGAATTCGGATGCTCATCCATTCGGTAGAATTTGCATTTCATGCGTACTTTAACGTCGATACCAGCAGCGCTTTTGTCCAGCACATTGATTTGGCGCACACTGGAGTCCTTTGTGACCATACTTTGGGACATGCACATCACTGGAGGGTAAAACAGTGTTTTAGGACGGGCCTTTCTTTTTGAATTCGGATGCTCATCCATTCGGGAAGATTTGCATTCCACACAGTAGTTTAACGTCGATACCAGCAGCGCTTTTGTCCAGCACATTGATTTGGCGCACACTGGAGTCCTTTGTGAGCATACGTGCAGAAGCATACTGTGAAATCAAGACAGAAGCGAATTTCAACCACTTGGTCTGTCCCACGTCGTCCTTGAGGCCAGCAGGCTCGTGGCTTGCTTTGCGCAGCAATCTCCCTGGCCAAACTCTTTTAACAGAATACTGCGCAGCAGGCCCACTTGCGTGAAAAAAGGTCTCGCGTTTCAGCACACTGTGCCGGGTTTCTAACACCTCGTTCCTAACCGGCGTCCAGAGTTTCACAGCTATGCATTATCGCATCAAACGGCGGCATCAGAGAGCACGTGATTTTCTGGTACTCAGTCATGGGCGCGTTCATATCGGCGGAAACATCCTTTTCACAAGGGAATGGCAGATGGACACAAACGACGATTTTCTGGCGACGGCATTCACTGAATCACCTTGTGGGCAAAGGGAAGCGTGCAGATGGTTTTGGTTGCGAATGAAAATGAAATAGTGAATAAGAAGCACCAAGCGAATTAAACAAAAAGCGTGTAACAAGTCAATGGTGCAATATGACTAATACCACCGTCAGAAACGCTCGAAATACTTGCTTGCTATGTTTTCGGATTGCGTATTTGGGAAGGTGTTCCGCCTGTTCCACGAATTTGTTTGGAAGGATGCCACTGTCCTGCGCGACAATCCGAGGAACGTATGCTCCCCACTTTCCCAAGATCTTATTAGTACACGTGAAGTACCTTTTGCAATTGACATTGATTCCTTGCAGACGGAATTCCGCCCGACTTTGCTTACCTCGTTTGATGAAGTGGATACAGTGCTTGCTTGGAAGGGCCTCAGCAAATAGTAGCTTGGTGGCAAGGAATGACGCATATTTACACTTTGAGCAAAAGGCACCCTGCTTTTCGTGGCAAACAAAAGTACTGGGCGAAAGTACCACCGTTTGACATGCTAATATACAGCGTTGTAAGTTTTGCAAGCGTAAGTCGATTAGTTATAAATTCTTTGGCCATGCGGATCGCTCTAACACGTTGACCGGCTTCCATCCTCTCAAGTACTTCAAGTATATTGCGGTAGATGCGGCAACGCGATTCGGCTCACAGAACGGCGCCTTCAGATCCTGTCCATGAAATGCTGCGGGATTGCGATGATCAAAATGAGCCATCAACGCCATAAGCATATCTCCCGACCTGTGAAACTTGTCGTACAATACATTTTGTATGGTAAAGCGTCCTTAACTATTTCGCCTTTCCATCACCGTGAATTGGAGTATAATACTAGCATTGCTCCTGCTCAATCCTATGGTAAGAGTGGCAATATTTTTGGCCCATTAATAATTTTTAATGTCCTATCGCAATGATGCGACAAATGCCAAATGGTGATGGCAAAGAAATCGACGACGTCGAGTGCGAGTCGCAACATCTGCCAGCATTGCCTGGAATTGAGTGGAGTGATTTGAGCGGTTGAGCGCGCTAGCAAATTGGCAGCACATGGCGCAGATATTCATCATGCGAACGAGGGCAGCAACCGAGCTGAATGCAAAGCAGGAGCCTGCGCTTTGTGGACGGTTTTGTTGGTCTCCGCGCGTTCACAAACCGAGGCTCTTGCGGTCACAGATGCCAATTTCACTGCGCCGTTCAATTTAGTGCCATTGTCTGCCCAAACGCGACTTGGACTGCAACGTGGTGATAATCCATATCGCATTGCCTGCGCCATTGTATGGTTGCGCCACTGATTCACACACATCTGCCATCGGATCTGGTGGTGGAATTAGAAACACCGCCGTTCGTTGCCAGTCTAACATAAAGTACAGAGAGATGGTACTGACCAAATGACAAATCGTCGGATAAATGTGGAAATCAAAATAGAAATACGATGCAAAATAAAAAAATGTTGCGATGTACGATACGATGTTTTCGAGCGGCCTTGCCTTATTGAATTCGGACGTGCATCCATTCGGTCAATTTCGCAGTCGATGCAGTACTTTAACGTCGCTACTAGCAGCGCTTTTGTCCAACACGTTAATTTAGCGCACACTGGAGTATTTTATGAACATGCGCGAAGAAGCAATACCACATCCACCGCGGCACAGCGCCGCAAACGCCAATGGACTCGTGGCCACTTGACTGTGGATAATTGCTCGGGTGCATTGGCAAAGTATTGCCCCGGTGACGCGTTTGCACGGAAATGGTAGAATAGCAGCACCGGATTGCATCTAGGCCTCTCGGTTGATTATTCTGGGGAATCGTTGCACCCATGCACTGCAGGTCCCAACAAGTTGCAAAATAATAGAACAAGTTTCTGGCAACAAAATTGCAGGCCCGGTCCTGCAGGCAAGAAGACGGGACCTGAGCACGTGCCGATTTTTAAGCTAGAGATTCTGAGTTTCTCCTCAATCAGAAATTGTATAGAGGGGACAAAAAGAGATCAACTGATTAAACAAATAGTAATAAATGGATTAAATATCTACAACTTGAAAACTTTGGCCTTCTTTTAATTTTTGTTAAAGAACTTCAGACTATGGGCACAGCACACAGTTAACCAATGGTGACCTGAATGCTGGGAACTTTCCATGTTGTTGATTGGGCCAAGAATTACTGAGCATGTGTAATGCAGCCATCTGAATGATTGCCGCCATTGAAAGTTACGCTGTGACGGCACCTGCTGCAGGGGCCTCCGCGAGTAAGCCATGGCCATTTAGGTTTGCTGTTCAACGATAGGTAACGCTTTGCATCCGTTGCGGCGATGACGTTGCCCACAGGGAGCGATTTCATAGGCACGGAGCACGATATAATCTCTTGTTGAGAATTCACTGGGGCGGATGCTCCGATTGCACTGTGGTGATTGGGAAACTCGTGCATGACGGCAATCGTTATGTATCAGTGTTCTGGCCAACTTGCAATGAATCATGCGCGGGATTATCCCACGGGAGTTTGAGACGCCGTTGCGGATGTACTGATACAATGACCCGCGTGTCATCGCTCTTGCATGTTTCGTGCCAGACCCCCAAGTTTAGTGTTCACTACCTCTGGAGTCAAGTGGGTCTGACGGAACGATATCGCTTTGTCAATTTTTGAGTGTGCGTTTTGGAACGTCCCGGGCCCATAGCACTCATCTGCCTTAAAAAACTTGTCCCTGTTGATAAGGAGCTCATGATTTCAGTGCTGCGTCCGCATTTCATCAGGGCTCAGGCGATGCCTTTGGTGACAAACTGCAGCTTGCGAGAGAGTTAATAACTTCTTCGATAAATTCCACATTGATGGGAGTGAGAAGTGAATGTATGTATTGCCCGGCTCGCAACAATGAAAGAAATATATATATGAAACATATGAAACAACTTGGCGAATTGGATTGGGCGCCAATCTCCTCCCGCATTTAGAGCCTCAGAATTTTCTTTTGGTTTTGTTCAGCATGGATGATTGGCGTTGCTGGCAGCAACTTGCTGCATGCCGTAGACAATCCTTGACAGTTAAGAGAATCCTATGGAGCCGTAAACACTGTCATTCTTCCGTGTATTGTGAGCTAATAAAACAATAGAACAAACACATGCACTTGCTCTGCCCCACACCATCTCAGAAGTTTTTAGACTTGCGGTCTGGCTTCCTTGGGCAACCGTGTCGTCGAATTTTCTATTACAAAGTACTGTGCCGGTGGCGCCCTTGTACGAAAGCGCGCTCCGTGTGTCTGCACCCCGAGCCACATGCCCGAAATCCGCTTCTTACTCAAACGCACAGATGGTCAGACAGTATAGCTAATTGGCTAATTAATACTACGGCTGAACTAAATAGCGGGACGAGAGAGCACGCAAACTTGCGATATTGTTCAGGACCACATTTGCATCGACGGGAAGTGCACCAGCGCAAGCTCGACCTCATAGAGATGCCCACAAAGCCAATTTTGTAGTAGGCGGAGATGACCGAGTTGATTGACTGGCGAAAGGCAAAGCGCGGGAGAGATGGAAGAGAATTTGCAAGAAATGTGCAGAAAATGAAGTAAAGCAAGTTGAATGAATATGCAGTAATGCCATACTTGGCAGTGAGCATGTATCAGTCCACTCGAGCGGCAAAGCAGCTCGTTTGGCAGCACTTGGAAATATCGTATATGCAGGCACATGGTTGATATCATGAGAACATCCTCATGTGCATCACCGGCAGTGCCCGAGGCCATTGGTGGCGTTCGATGTAGGCGCCTTCGCCCGCAGCTCCCTGAACGGCAAACGTTTTCGTACGGCAATGAATCTTCTTGTACATTGAATTGTGATTCCACATGATTCCGCTGAGTGCCCACGTCCGAGCCGATGCGCTGGTTTTTCCTAATGAGAGGCGTAAATATCTTGCATGGGATCAGCGAGGGGGCATCAACAACTTAATGAATCTCAAAGCTTTGTGAATTTGAATCCCGTGGCCGCCTGCAAACGATGTGATACACCAGAGCTTTGCTGTCTTGTGCAAAGGAGGGAAACACCGCGCTGCTGCATGCTGCCTTTTGGCGTCGAGGTGCCGTCCTGGAGAGGCTGCTGGCCGCCGGAGCAGACGTCAACCACGTGAACAAGGTGAGTAACGTAAAAAAAAGTCTACCTCCTGGGTCTTCGTGAACGGAATCGATTTCAAGCGATTTGATCGTTCGACATCAGATCATCCGTTTCCGCAAATCGTCTCCGCCCCGTCTGAATTTGGGCTGCCGGCGCGCAGTTTGTTGCTGGTGATCTAAGTTGACGGCCAAAGTTGCCATTGTTTGCCGCTTTGGGCCTAAGCATTTCCGCATTGCCTTGGCAGACTAGCCCCTCTGCGTGATGCCGTAGGTATGGTCTGTTGAGTTGCTCGCCGTTCTGGGTCATTCACCTTGTTGACCATATCCACTGATCAAATTTACTGAAACAACAAGTTACCTTACAACTAAAAGTTTGTTCCGTGTCGTCTCACTCGCATATCGCGGGTCAATTGACGCACCGTGTGTCGTCAATTGTTATTTCGTGCAAAGGGGCCTGAGGAATTGCGACACGTGGTAGTACTAAAGGTTTGCATTCTTGTTTGGCGGGAATTTGCACCTAGCACATTTAAATGTTGTCGCGTTTAGCGTTTACACGGGGCGGGCTGAATGGGTCAAAACATGCAAACCGTGGACAGCACATAATGTCGCAAAGTCATCGTAAACTACAAGGAGTCTCAAGTCTCCTCGACAGGTTCAAAATCTCCTCAGAACATTGAATCAAGGAATGCGTCGCAGAGTCCGGGGATGTCCCCATCGGCTGCCATCGCCAATCGATTTATATGTGGCTGAGCTCGCATTGATAACAAGAACAGCGACCGATAGTCGCCAGTGTCAATCAGTCTTGCCAAGAAGCCGCCATTGTCCGTGCATTGACGAAATCGATCAGAGTGGGGAGGCGCCGACAATCATCCACTGTTCTGGAATGCGGTTTTTGCCTGTTGGTGAAAATATCAATTTCCAATGCATGAAAAACGTAACCTAAAGGTATACGGCACAAGCTGAGAAATAGCTCAAAGTCCATAACCAACTGACAGATACCCGCATCCTGGATCGGGCAAGCAGGTCCATGGCCAAGGCACATGGCCGTTCTGCTCGCTTGGAAAGTGTCACTGGCTGGCGTCGTCGGTAAAATCTACCTTGTGGATCGACCGACGGGGAACGCCTTGTTCTGTGCTGAAATATCGCTGGCAAAAATTCGACCATTTTACATGGTGCACAGTCGTGTGAAGCTGTGTCAAAATCGGTATTTTGGAGCACGATTTCACACGATTGCATAAAACGTCAATTTTAGTCCTGTGTAGTACAGAAAGTGGCCACCCTAACATCATGGTGAACACGATAAAGAGCACGGTTTTGCACGATTTCAATCGTGTACCAGCGGCAGCCGTGTACTTTGTGGACACTACACGATTTGTACACGGTTTTTACGCGCACAACACGATACACGATTTTGAGGACCATGTACTTCATGTTTTGCTAGTGTGCTGCAGCGCCTGAGCTGAGCGGCAATTCTGATGTTAAGAACTACAAGACCGACGTGATGTCACCTCTTACATGGCTTCTCCTCCTCTATAGCAAATTGTGTAATGCGGGTGTCCATTTCTGGAATAACATTTAAACTCATGGCATATTTGTGTTGTCAACAGGTCGGGAAGACTGCTCTTAGGAAGGACGCTGAATGCTATTGCTGGTGGGCATGGGGTCATGAAAGCGTTGCCGACGTGCTGCTGCGCCACGGGGCGAATCACTAGCCTGCGTGGTTCCCACGCTGGCGTGCGCCATGTCTATTACCTGTTCATTGACAACGCGTCCGACACGGAACGCGACTCCATTCTGTATCCCCTTCCGCATTTGCACATCTTGATGGCTTTTGGCCAAGATCTCAGGTCAGAGCACGTGTGATATGAGAACACATGTGGCATTTCATCACAGGGCAGAATCTCATCAGGAGCTTGCCACAGCGGGGCCGAGGCTCGGCTCCAGGGCTTTGGAACGTGTTATAATGTTAGGAATCCATTTTACCAGATTGGGAGCGGGGTCGCGTGCGACTGCAACAGTTATGTTTTTTGCTTTTTTTTGGGTGTGCTGCATGTGCTTGGGTGGATGAGGTGAGGTGGGTTTAGGTTGGGTTTGGGGAAGTGGGCTGCAGGGGGCCTTAGCTGTGCTTGGATGATGGTGATGTCTGCTGGGCACTGTCATCTGGTGCATGCAGTTTCTAGTGGCTGTCGACGATTGTTCGTGCCACAAACGTTGTGGAAATACCTTGCGTGCAGATATGTGGCTCAGCAGCGGTTTTTGAAATCTTGGCCTGCGCGAGCGAGCAGCAGACGGGAGCAAGCCGTTGTGCGGACAGAAGCGCACAGTGGTAGGATGTGTTCAACGCAAAGTGACACTGGACGAACTGTGAATGGCCATGTTTTGATTTGTGGTGTTTTGGTCGACGTCAACGTTTCGGTGTAGAAACTCGGTTCCTGCATTTTCAGGATCAATGTGCACGCGAGGCTTGGACAAGGGTACCAGGTTCTTTGATGACAGTTGGAAACATCTTCCTTCGTTGTGCAATGGGTGAGAGCCACGGGTCGAAAAGCGCCTCTGAGAATTGACTGTGATGCGCACAACATCAGTCGTATCTCGGCATGCTCTCATCGAGCCTCTATGTCGACCTCAAAATCACAGGGGCCGTGGTGCCAGATACCTGTTCCAATCGGAATCTTGGGGTTGATTACCACGATGCCATTCCCGAAATCGCACGTTGCAAATAGGAACCACGGTGCAACGCTGTGGGAGAGTATCGCGCTTTGCCAGAGCCTCATGGAGATGGGCGCCGGACAGGTTTGAAGGCGGCTGCCAGCGACAACCAGAATGCGGGAGACCTGCGAGAAACCACCGATTCGAAACGGATGCAGAGGGACTGGGACCAGGAGCGCATCGGAAGAAAACTAACAGAAAATTCGTAGAAGCCATCATGTTATTTATCCTTCTGTTAAAGTTCCTTGGCCATCCCGGTTCGAGTTCCCGCTCGTCGCAATCGAATGCACGCGCAGCGATGGGCCACAACGCAGCACGAGTCAAACCGTTTTGGTTCGACCTCTGTGGCAACCTTGGTGCACGCGGTGCTCAAACGCACTCGCCGTGCATGGTCGGACAAGCAGCCAAGACTCAACTTGTCTTACAACCAAACCAAGAGAAGCCACGAACAGTCTCGGGCTCTCTTTAAATACCAGAATGCGCCTCTTTTTTTGCCCACCAACACTCACACTCAGAGCGCCGGATTGAACTCACACTTTGCACACGCACAACACGCTACCCCACAGCACCGACCCCTGGCATCGACCCACGGCACCAACCCACAGCTCCGCCCCACAGTCCCAACTCATGATCCCCAAAATTAGTAAGATTGAAGCTAATTGTTGGCCGGCCGTCCTCCTGCCATCTCAATCAGGTCAATGTGTGCACCAGTCAACCAGCACATGAACAGGTGCTTGCATAACATGGCAGCTGCGCCTGTCATGGTGTGTCGGACTTTCATCTCTTTAGCTTGGCTTTTTAATATGTATTCACTGCTCTCATTGAGTTTCACTGCACATCAGTGTTCAGCCACTGACCTCCAGTTATGAGAACTGGAAAGTTGCATGTGAAACATCGAGAAAAATGACAGCCATCCAAAGATATTGTTGATGGCATTCCTCGAAACGGGATTCTCATATGCCACCATTTAATCATCGGATTACAAATCAGTAATTGACGGAGGCAGATCAGTGGTCAATTACTGGTAATTCGAACACCTTCAAAATTGGACCAAGACACTACCCACACATTTACTATGCACTATAAAATTTTTGGGGACAACGAGTAAGTGCCGGCCACATGGCGGTATTTTGGACCGTTGCGATTCAGGCCAAAAAGTCGAAATTTCTGAAGGTCTGTCCGAACAGCCCCCCAAACGGGCTCCTTGACCAGGTCGCCTCGCGACTGACAGTGCGCAACACAGAATAGTCCCGGCAGCAGGTCGAAACCGTTCCTCCCAAAAGTGTGAGACCACTAAACTGAGTTCTGTACTGGTCGAGCGTTGATCGTCGCCATGGTTGTGGTGGCCTAATGGGGACAGCAGCTCCAGATTGGAGACCCAGAAATTGGCGAATTTCACAATCACGGCTTTTTCAGAAGAGCCGCAACATAGGCGAAATCGCCATGGGTGCTGAGACCACCGCGGAGAGTTTGTGAGAATGCTATCGTGCCCTCTCTTTGCTGCAGCCAGAAGATCGTTGAAGTTGGCTGTGGCGGGCGCGTGCCGCGAGCAACACATTGCGTGCCGTTCACGCCGCTTTCAAGGCGCCGCTGCAATGGAGCTTCGGCTGTGCCATTTCAGGACGCAAGTTAGCCGCCACAGCGACACGTGGGGTCCGATAGAGCTTAAACCCTCCATTGTCATGTTTGGCGAGGTTGGTGCCTATTTGGAAAGAGCAGCTGCTTGCAGCAGACAGGCACCTAATCGAAGACCTGCGCAAAACACAAAGCTTATGCCGCACACAAATACCCCACGGGTAGCCTTTAGCCACAGGAGCCTTCTAGGCAGTTGGGATACCAGGCATGTTGGTGTGCCGCCGGAAAATGGCTGGCATTTCGAGCATACATCGACGGCGGTATGCGAACCTAGGCACCATCTCTGTCGATGGTGCTTTGCGACGGTTGCCGATCTTTCGGCTAAAGCCCGAGAGCCGAGGCAACCCCACCCTTCTGATACTGTGAAGACCACTGGAGGGGCCATCACTCGTGCGCTGAGCCTGGATCGGGGGCGCCAGGTTGTGGTTATGTGGGGGGCTGTCGGTTTGTGTAGCCGTATTGAACAAATTGTCGAAAGCGGCACTCAATCCTCTGAAAAACAGCAGAAGACCCAGAAACTGAAGTCGCTGATTCACAATTGGCGCGTCTACCTATCGATTACACATTACACAAGGTTCACGTACATTTGGCGACTCTCAGCAAGCACACTCTGAAGTGAAGTTGTTTTCGAATCCTACAAATCGTTTGAAGACTGCTGTGGTTACACGTAGGGCTCTGATGTGGTTTCCAATTGATATGATAAATTACTCGACGTTTAATCTTAGAACCATGTAATGGAGATTTAAAGCTGTGGACGATATGCAAAATCAAATTTCGTTGTTTCGACAATTTTCTAAATAGATTAGAAAGTTCTGTAGGCGCGAGGACCGCGTGGAAATTCGATGAAACGGGCATCCACGGGCTTCTGCAAAAGGAGGCATCGCACGAATGCTGCGGTAAGCAACGTTGCTGGCTAGCGAGGACACTGGCACCGAGGTGCTTGTAAATTGCTGGCTTGGATTCCAAGAGAAAACCGGGTAGCACCGCGGTAACTGAAATACAGCTGAGCGCTTGATGTGCCAAACCGTTCATCTCTGATAAATTTACAGCGCATTAAGTTCATTAAGGCTGGCCACTTGACGGCATACCGTCGACGCAGCATCGAATACTGCAATTGAGGAGTGTCAAAATAGACTGATTAAAAATCATCTGGAATCACCTTTATCTGAATACCAAGGGTTATTATACCTCATGATCTCGGACATTCGTCATGACGAATGTCGTAATGGCCTAAGTCACCGATGGCTGGGAAGCACAACATTGCGTGGATCGGGGTTCCCAGGGTCAAAGAACCGGATGTTTCGATTTAATTTCGCGTATGCAACGCCATATCCAATATCGCCATGCATTCTATGATCTCCAATTGTCACTTAACATGTGGAAGGTGTCTCAAAGTGGCTGTTCAACTCCACTACCTGATGGAAATCCCCAACCCAAGAGGAGCATGCTAGCAGCATTCTGGTTGCTTTCAGCTCAACTTATGGGATGATTTACCACGCTATTCATAAAATAGACTGATTTTCCAGGAGCATTCTGATCTATTCGTACGTAAACACAACGTAAATGCAGCCTTCCGTGCACACAAGACAACACACGGAGACTCGTGGAGTACAGGGAACGGCAGCCAGAACCCCTGGAGAGGGCAGAAAACGAATTCTTGTTCGACCACGTCGTTGCCCTTGCTGAGAAAACTGTTTTTGGGAAAAACGATATAACGCTCGGTACTTTGCAGTACTTGCTTGTACTAATTTGTCCTGAAAGGGTGTTTGAGGGCGAGGTGGACACCATGTTGCATATGCGCGAGGGGGCGAGGAACTGACCATTGCACGCGACTTTCATGGTGCAACCTGGTTTTCCTTCAAACTTATGTACAGAACCAAAAATAGCCCCTTTGCAATTTTGCGTTTCTATGGGCAAAAACGTAAACGCGAAGAGCATAGCGTAAACATAAATAGCAGGCCCGTTTTTCCCACAACAAGACACCCCTCCCCCTCCCCGGCCAGGCTCTCCATTTTACGCACAACAGCAGGAATCGCAATCGCGCACAATCTTGGAGGGTTTCATGTCCAGCCAAATCCTTTGCTTGTGCATAGCGTAGCGATGCTAGGTGGACGCGAGGCGCTTGTGACTTTTTAAGCGTGCAGGGATGGCTTGTTATGCTCTGGTTGGGGTCGTTGAGAATGCGAGACGGCAGTGCAGTTTGCAAGCGTCAGTGGTCTGACATCTGGAACTGGAGTCAAGGACCTCGACAGACTGGAGATCAAGCAAAAAGGTTCCCAAGACTTCCGATCAGTTGGCCAAGACTGCGTCCAAAGCACACTAGGAAAGTTTGACACTGGGTCAATCAATCAATCAGTTAATCAGTCAGCCAGTCAATCAGTGGATTGATGCCCGATATCCGAGTACTCTATGCACTAGGAAAAAAAGGTCCAAATAACACGTGTTCAAACGTGTACATTGTTTACGGGTTTGTGCTATTTCCGTGTTTTTACCATGCAAAACACTGATGAAATGCATATATATGTCTTCGCAAAAAGGGCCACTTGGTCCTTTTTTCCTAGTGATGTCAAGACCTCTGTGCCTATGTGCCGGGAAGCGCAGCGACTGTTCAATGAACTGGCGCGTGAATGATTGAGCAGCTCGTGTCCTTCACGCATCGTGCTTATAAGCAATCTTCTGTGCCACGTACTTTATCTTGCCTAGAAAAATTCCGCTGCATGTTGTATGCAAGCGAAGTGGCCGCTCGTAGCGCTATGAATGGCGCTGGCGCTCGTCTACAATTTGCATTCCAGTTGCTTGTGAGGTCCGTGCTCACATCGCGTTGAGTTGCTCAAAACGGTGTTACACGATTTCAACAGCGTTACACTAGCGGTGCAATATCATAGAGCCGGCATCGGCAACAAGGCTCTAAATCATGCAATCAAAGTCATTTGTTGACAATCCATCACCATTTGTCAGGCCGGCAGCCATGTATAGGGGTCCCACTGCGCGATCGCATGGGCTCCTCACATGGACAACTGTTTGGCCACACGAGGGAATGGATGTGAACTAATCCTAAGATCGAAACAGCCCGCCACAATATAGGACGCCCTCGCCAGTGGCCAAGGGACAATTTGGCGTCCCTGCCCACTCCCCAACAATTGGAATGTTCCAATTGTTTGGTGTTCACCAAAAATTGCGACATTCGTATTAGAACATTACATTATTAATTCATATTAAATATAGTATGAGCTGCTGTGTAGTAGTGTGCAGTCGTATAAGAGTCGGCTGAAGACAATTTGCCTGATCGTGCAGAGGGTGTGAACTGGCTAGGTTAGGTTGCATGTCAGCTTGAGTTAGTTTAGCTTAATTTACCTTAGGAACGGCCTCTGACACAATTTAGGTCCCGCGGCTGCTCGCCCGGCCCGTCCCCAACCATGGGCAAACACCGCTCCTCGGGCGCCCCCGCGTACGACCAGTTCGGCGAGCTGGGCCTGCCGCAGGACCGCGAAGAAAGTCAACGCCAAGGTCAACGCCAAGGTCAACGCTTCGGCGGCGGCGGGGCCTCCGGGCCCAGCCCCATCGTGTACGAGCGGCACGTTCCAAAATTTCTGCAGCCGTATGCGCATCTGATCGACAAGAGGCGGAATCCGTTCGACGGGGGAGGCGGGGGGGAGGAGGCGGGGGCGAGGGGCAGGGCGGGGCTGGAGCAGGCGGAGGATGGGGATGACGATCGGGACCAGGCGGTGAGGGGCAGCTTTTCTGCCGAATTTTTTGTAATTTGTTGCTTTGTCCAGTATTTTTTAGGGTTTAGATTGGAAAATGTTGCATCACTTTTCAGTGTCCAGTTTTCTTCTTGCTCTTATGTTTCAATGTACCTTCATTTGTGGTTGTGGTTGTGTTTGCTCGCCGAGTGTGACGTGTGTCAATGAACCTCGATGCTTGCGAATCCCATCAGCACAATCTGTGGCTGGCCACAATCGGGGCTTGTTGAGGCGATAAAATTGATGTGGGATTGGACATGAAAGATTCCTTATGACAACAAGGAGAGAATGTCACACAGTGGGAGAATCCCGCCCCCCTCTCTTCTCAGCAACAAAGATGTGAAGATGCACAAGCCTTTGACTGCAGATGGAAAGCACTCGGCAACGTAAAGCATATATAGCAACAGGATACAACACAGTGGCCCCCATGAGCAGAGATGTGCAGGGAATAGCCATTGCATGAACAACATGTTTTGCAACAAGACATGAACTCAGGGTCCAGGGCGTGCCTGCACATTGCATTGCACTGTTTGCCGCACTGATATTTCGAGTTTGGTGACATGCAGTTCGGATTCGGAGTTGCTGTATGCAAAATACAATGAACATGACCTTACGCAGCTTTCTTTTGTGCCTGTGTTTAGGAAGCCATACAACGGGCCCTTGAAGAAAATCCTGAGCTTGCCAAGGAGCTGGGCTCAGAGGTTGTTGACAAGGTAAAACTACCCACATCCATTGTGCTGGAATGCGGATTTCGGTGCCAGTACAAGTCGTGCATCTGCAATCTGCAATAACCCCCTTTTGTGCAACCTTGGCCTCAGCGCAGTACTTTAGCCACTGAAGAAGTAGCCCACATTGGCCAGTGCATTCAGGAGCGGCACAGCCGGTCAGAATGTGCTGCATTGATTTGGCAAGGAGCAGCAGTTCTTTCCAGGACCGAAAGGGTGGTATCTGCTTTAAACTCTTGAACCAGTATTTCAGGCTTGTGTATCGCTGGTGCTGTGCATAGGCACGCCAAGCAGTTCTTTTGACCCCACAATATGTTGGAAACATGGCCATCCCGTTCCCCCTTCATGTTTCTCCCAAACCAGGCTCGTGCACTCAGGCCTGGTGACCAGTGCTGAAATGGCAGCTATAGCACACGGGAATGCTGCAGAACCCATGTGAATCCTGAATCAGCAGTGCATGCAAAGCTGCCCTTTAATGTATGGAGATATTTACAGCTGGGAAAGCTTTGAAAGCTTGACTGCTGCAAGGCCATCATCAACCACCCTTGCAAAGAATGCAAGAGAGAGCTGGCTCTGTGCTGATCGGCTGTGAGGTGCTCTGTTTTCTTCAGTCTCGCTTTGATGTCTGCCCATCATTGTGCACAAGGAAACTGTGTTGCCACCTGCTGACAAATGCAAATATTGACGGAATTCCGATTGGCTTTCGATTGAATGTATGTGTTCAATGGACGATATTGGAGAAAGAAAATATTGACACAGTCTTGCATCTTGTAGGCAAAGTGGGGTTCATTTTTATGCAATGGGTTGCAACATGACTTGGTTCGTGCCAATGTTGTGTTTCTGTGAATACTTCTCAATCAATTCTCCATTCTAATGGCTGCAGGCAAGGGCTCTGGCTGAGAAGGAGGCAGGCAATGAGGCATTTTCAGAGGGTCGGTATGAAGATGCTGTAAAGAGGTTCACAGAGTGCATAAAGCTGGATGGCAGGTGTGTTGCTTTGGGGCCTTCATGCAAACCGGCTTGTCTAGGAAGGGATCTGTGACATCAGCAATATCCCTGTGCTTTGCCTCATCAGCACTGATCTGGCAAGCTCATTAGCCTGCCATGGCAGTGGCCGTACTACTGTGTCCCATACTAGGCCGCAGAAGTGCTCCAGCACTTGATGCAGCAGGGTGCCGGTACTTTGCCCAGAGTTGCGCCTCATCCACTCCCAGCAATTTTACCCCGCTACTTTGCCCAGTGCTGTGCTACATCTGCTCCTGCTGGTTTCACCCTGGTATTTTGCCTCCATACTGCCAAAACACTTGACCAGTGCCTGGGTGCAGCTACCATCCTTTTTGTGAGTTTTCACCAATGCAATCAAAGGGTTTGCATTGCTGCCCCCAGCAACGAGATTTACTACAGCAACCGGTCTGCCGCCCATGCCAAGGCGGGCGACTTTCCATCGGCCCTGAGAGATGCAGAGGCTGCGCTGCGCCTCAAGCCGAGATGGGTGAAGGGCTGGGCGCGCAAGGCAGCGGCGCTGCAGGGCCTCAATTACCACTCGGAGGCCAAGGAGGCGTACGAGCGGGCGCTGGAGATCGAGCCGGACGATGAGACATTGCGCAAGGGGTACGAGAAGGTGAGGTGCCGAAGGGCTGGATGTGTTTGAGTTGATCACATGGCATATTCAATGTTTTGATACGGTGTAACGCCATGTAAACGACATCACGTTTTGCAAGTTGAATTGATGGATTAAGTGGCTCAAGAGATAAAGGGAAAAGAAAGAAAGATCAAGGATCGATCGATTGCTGAAACTGCCTATCCATCGATTGATATGCAAGTCCATCGGGCGCCATTGGCACTGCAAGATTGTTGCTGCAATTCTTTGGGTGGCAGCATGGGCCGTGGCGCATCAGCCCAAATGCGTGTGATCAAGGAGTGTTGAGCTTCCAAGGCAAGACAGATGGTGTCTATGTTCTTGCACATCTTTTCTAGCCCCCTCTGTCCCCACTGGTAGAGCCCACTGGCTTCCATCATCTTGGCAGCGTTTGGTTGATGACATGTCAAACGATGGCCGATTGCCATCAAGTGGATTTGCCTCATTCACTTTTCCTGCGCTGCAGGCCTTCTCCATGGAGCAGCGGCAGATGCGTGACAAAAACACACATTTCGAAAAAGGGAATCGTCAGGCAGCGGCGCCCGCTCGGGTGCTTCGAAGAGAGGGAGGTGGAGAAGGAGGGGTGGGGGCTGCCGGGATTCAAAACTTCTGTCGTTTGGAGATGAGGAAGATGATGATGGGGACGGGGATGAGGATGCGGGTGGCCAAAAGGCAGCAGAGTAGTTCAGCACAGAGTGGCCTAATTTTGGTTTCCGTGCACTGTATTCTTTGTGCGCTTTGTTGCACAGTCTCAGCCCGTTTGGTAATCATGTTTGCCAGGACAAGGTGAAATCGCACATAGTAGTTTGGGCCTCAATAAGGCGCCTGAGTCCCAGATTAGTGTATTGTATTCAATTTGGTGTAGTTTCAGTGCTGTTATGGTTTGGATTAGACTAGAGTCAACGAACACATCTGAAAAGGGCATCCCAAAGATCGGTTGTTTGAGGAGAATGGCCAGGGCATGGACTAGGGTGAATGCGCAGACTGGTGTGGTTTGGTTAGTTCAGTAGTTGCGCGGTATTTTAGTACTGCTATCCACGCTGCCTGGAGCCGTCAATGGTTCATTTCTGTCATCGCCCAATCCCACCCCACCACCCGTGGATCCATTGATGACGTCAATATGATCATCCACAGAGACAGTGGGGACCTACAAGGGGGTGGAACGCTCAACAAGATCATCACTGTTTGTTCCCGAACAGCTCGTGACGTTCATGTGCTGCCTACCTGCCTTTATACCTTGAGAGAGTGCGAACGACTGGCCTCAAAGCACGAGAACGATGTAAAGGAACCTGCCATACAGAGAATGCCCAAGAGGCAGCGTGCAACCTTGTCCGAACGTTGAGGCAGTAATGCTGGATTCCATCAGCACCGCCATCGTTTGTTGTGGTCTCGAAATGTATCCAGTGGGGTCAAGACGTATACATACCTAGTACCTATATATACCTATGTATGTATTGCAGCTCCTGGACAACGGGCGGCACGCCCGGCATCCTTTTCTTGACCATCATCGCGACCCACAAGAGATTATTGCAATTGTCCGGACGAATGTGGCGCTGTGGTGAATGCATCGACCTTGACAAAATGAAACGCAGTGGCAACTCCGCCTGGTCGCGGCTCGTGCAACCGAAAACAAGCACGTCAAAGGGATACGTATCGGGGCAGGCTGGCGATTCCTGTGCCTTCAACACGTTGTACAACGAGGCGTTCAATTTGTATCTGCTGGTGACTCCTTGTGGACTACTGATACGGCGTCGCGCGGTCGGTGATGAAAGGGGCCCATGAAGGGCACGTCGTCCGCTTGCAAGGACGCTTTAGACTGCCAGATTGCCATGGCTCTTCGCTCGGCAGACTGGGGGTGTGGACCGCATAAAAGCACACGAGCTGGCAATAGCATCCAGAACAAAGGACAGGGCCGCAGTCCATGCGCCTAAGCTACAAATCAATGCGTTGTTGTTCAACAGAGTATGGTGCGTGGCACACACCCAACACACTGAACAAGGACGCAGCCTGGCAAGGGAGGCGATCCTTCCAGCAACCATTGCCTCAGGGAGAATCGAAAGACTAGGAACATACTGGAATATAGAGCGGAACGTCATGCGCACCGGCCTCTTGGTTACATGCAGGCCCCCACAATGTACTAACCCGCCTGCAGGCAGCCACATGAAATCCCAAACGTGGCCCAAATGGACAGAATCTTCTAATTGGGGCATCGTGCATTGCAGTCCTACAAGCAGCAGTGCCGCGATCAACGACAGGGCAGCATGGCAGTGGACAACGCGCCAGCTGAGGACGGCGCCTTGGGTGAATGTCCTGCCTCTTGCCAACCCGCGAGTGGCTATGCTAACCTAAGTTGAATCCTGCAGTCGATCCTCTCGTTGGATGCCAAAAAAATCATGAATCCATGGCTGTTGCAATCACCCATCAACGAGGTCCAACTCCCTTACATTCATCCTCATCTTTTGTCGCCTCCCATTCCCACTCCCAGTGCCATTCTGCTTCCCTTTCTGGCTCCCATTGGCAGCCGCCTTTGGCAGGCTGGCAATCTCCATGTCCAGCAAGTCCCCAATGCTGCCTTCGGGCCTGTCAGCGCTACTCGGCCCTGCACTGTCAGCATCAAACCCATTGTCACCAACTTCAGGCCCCTTGCCCCCCACCTGTGGTGCCACTTCTAGCCCCAGACTGTTCGCCAACTCGCTGACACCCCCCCATCGCTCCACGGCCCGCCGCAGGTCGTGCCGCTCAGCCCTCACAAAGTCGATCTTCCTGGGCATCACTCCCTTGGGCAGGTCATTCTCAATTATGAAGTCGTCGATCTCCTGCAGGATGTTGTCTGCATCATCCCAGTACCCCCTTGGCTTCCGTCTCTTGGTCTGCAGCTGCCAGCCCATTCGTTCGGCGACCCCTGCCGGGCCCCCGTGTGCCGTGATCGCCTTCTCGATATCCGTCCTGTTGTCCCGCCTCAGGTCGGCCCTCGTGGGCAGGTAGCCCCCAAGCCTCTCCCCGTAGCAGCGTCCCAGCTCTTCTGCCAACACCTCAAAGTTCCCCGCCATGGTCGCCATTTTAGGCCGTGGCTGCCGCGACTGCCGCTCCAGCGCGTCGGCCCTCCTGTCATCCCCCGCCTCCCGCAGCTCAGCCACCTGCCTGCCCATCATCTGCCCCTCCACGTGGTTCTTGATCGCCTCCAGATTGTGCTGAATGTCCTCCACCGCAAAGCGCTCCAGCAGCGGCTCAACCACCTTCACCCGACCGGCGTCGATCCCCATCTTTACTTCCATCGCGTACTTGAGCACCACAGGCTCGGCACCCCGCTTTTCCCCCTCCGATATTATCCACTTCCCCTGCAGGACATCAAACATACCCTCCCGCTGCCGAAACTGGATCTCCGCCATCGGCTTCTCAACCATGTCCAGCACGCTCTCCACGCTCATCTCCATGTCGGGATACGACTTCACCGCCACCTGCCGCACCCGGCAGTACCCCGCCGGCGCCCCCTTCGGATAGCCCATCACTTCCGACTCTGCCAAATTCGGCAGGATATCCGCCAGGTTGTTGTAGTCCGTCACGACCTGCCACAGCTCCTGCCTAGGCGCGTTCACCGCGATCATCGCCACCACCCTCCGGTGCAGGCAGCTCAGCGTGTCCAGTTTCCTCAGGTGCACCTCGCTCCTTGACGGCCCCCGCGGGACAGCCTCAAACGTCGGGAATCCCTCCCCCTCCTCCCCCCATTCCCCATCATCCGAGCTCGACGCCGCTGACGGCACCATCGGCGGCAATGGCACAGAATTGGTGCCCAAATACTCCACCGGCATCCCCTGGACGGCCGTCCGCCCCACTCTGCGCCTTCTAACCCCCCTTTTCCATTTTCCGCCCTCCCCAACAAGGGGGAGTTTTTTTTGTTCTTCACTTTTCATTCTTTGCTTCCCGAATTCCCCCTCCCCACACCCGGCCACCCCAGCAGCCTCATCCTGCACCCTGACATCAACCCCCCGCCCCCGCGCCTCCCTCGGTCCCTCCACCTTAATAACCACATCATCTTCAAGAGCCCCCGCCGCGAAATTTGGCGGCCTGACCTTCACCGCCTCCTGCTTCTCCGCCCTGTCCCTCAGCCCCTCGATGTTCCGCGGCAGCCAGGATCTCACAGCGAAATCAAAAAGAGCATCCGGCAGATCCACTCTCAAGGAAACCACCGCATCAAACCTCAGCACGCTAGTGTGACCAGATTCCCCATTCGAATCCACGCACCACCGGCCATAATACTGGGCGAATGCTCCCCTGGGCTCAACCATTCTGAACCGAATCTCAAGCGCGCCGGAAGCCAGCTCAACCTCCTCCATCTCCAAAACGCCTTCCGCCTCCACGCCCCAGAAGTCGCCGCCATTCCTGGCCTTCTGCCTCAGCAGCGTCCTCCCTTTCCGGCCCCCGGGCAACACCTCCGATGCCACCAAATCGGGCACCACCCTTGGCAGGGCCCTGTAGTTAGTCAGCACGCGCCAGACCTGCTGCGGGGGCGCCCCCACGTCCGTCTTCGCCACCACTCTCTTCGATAATCCCCCTTTAAGAAGTTGTCCAGCGTCCCCAATGCTCAAGTCTCGGGATTGCTCAACGCGGGTCGATGCCGAGCTAACCGCGGGCACCCCGCGGCATCTCCTCCTGGGGCCACGGCCTCCAAGGCCGCGATGCGCATTTGGGTTGTCTTCGCCCCTGGATTGCTCAACACCGGTCGGTGATGCGCCAATCGCTGGCACCTCGCGGCATCTGCTCCTGGCGCCACGGCCACCGAGGCCATGATGCGCGTTTGGATCGCCTTCGCGATACCTTGAAGGAGGTCGGAGGGTCTGCTGGGCGCTCAAGGCGCCGGCAGCACTGCTTGTCCTCGGGTGCGCCATGACAGAATGGGACTGGGTGGGCACTGGACGCCCCCGGGGCCCGTTGGGCGGTGTTGGCGGCGAATGGCATCTCGGTGTGCGGTGGCGCGCTGTGATTGGTGGGTTGATTTGGGGCGGTGGGAGACTTTTTTCGGTGGGAGGGTGGGCAGGGCGGCGCATCAAAATGGCGTCGAAACGGGACCGGTGGAGGGTATGTGAGATTGTTTCTGCGCCTCGTAACGCTTGCGGGAGGGCAGGCTTTCATTGCAGCGGGGACACCTGTCCTGTCCAACCTCTTCCACCTGCTTTCCTGGGGGGCTTCAACGTCGTTGTTGACGTTAACGTCGTTGCTGAGCGCTTTGTGAGATGTTGCATCGTGACACTTTCTGATTTTCTGGGTGCGGTGGAGCCATTCGCCACCAGCATGGCGTCGCTACGTGAAGCGAGTTAACTACAGGCCGGCCGGCCCGATCTTTGGGACCGAGCACCATTACCTGAACTCGAAGCTTTCTGGGTCAGACGAGATGGGAGATGGCCATGCCACAGACAACGACTATGCAAAGTCGGTATGCCATGCCTACTCCCAACCAGTGGAAGAACGACCCGCCTTTCTGCTTCATCAAGCGCCCACTTCCGGCCCAAACATGATTGCCTCTTATCTTTTGGGCCAGATAGACGGAACAGTGCTTCTGACCCGCGGGCCACCCGGCAAATTGAAGGCTAGTTTGTATCTTCAAGTCGAATGTGTGCTCACAGATGAGCAGGATATTGTGTTCCACTGTTCTGTTTATCCAAACTTTGTTTCTCTATCAATCAGCAGCCTTCAGCCAGTTCTTGTCACCTTTCACATCAGCAAGTACTCTTTATGCATCAGGGAGTATCATCCAGGATCAAATTGTACTGCTATGTGGTTCATTTTTCATTGAAATCACCGGTTGCCCCACCCACCCACTCATCATTGTTTCCCTGCCATTGTCTCCTTATTACAAACGGCTATTATTGCCTTGAATGGCTTATTGCTAAATACATGCACGCAGTCTGCATGGCATCATGCATTGGCGTCCACCTCAGTGGCTCCGTTGGTCATTAGGGGCATTGCGGTTGTGCAGAGACTTCCTGTGCCATAATCACTTCCTCTCAGAGGGCAAGCACAGCCTGCACTCCCCGCGCTTCAAGCAGCTGTGTGAACAAGGCATCCTGTAGTTGTGGTTGCCTGGGTCACGCCACATAGGGCGTAGACGATGTGACCATGTGCAACCAGCCCACCTATCTCTGATACTTCAAATTCTTAAAAGTTGATCAGTGGGGGGCCGCTGTGCTCCGATACTGAAGTTTGCCCTAATGAGGACCACAACGGGCGTACCATATTGGCCACATGCAAACTGCTGCGTTGCCTGCGTCCATACCACCTGCCATCCAAGCCATGTGGGTTCAGCCCTGACAGTGATGCACCTGCTGGAACACCAGCATGGACAGCTAACAAGTGGATCTGGGCAGCACATCAGCACACACACCCCGATTTCAACAGCTTTCATCAATCACCACCACGGGTTCAATTGCAGCCAGGTACTTCCAAACTCAAGGATGTGTATCATGAAGGCTGTAGGTAGCTGCCTCAAAACGATATGCAGACAGTACTGCTTGTCATTGCTTGACACACACAAGGGCACTGCTCAACCCCAGACAGCAAATGCCCCCAATGTGAATTTACACCATGGCAGTCAAATTTCAAGTTCATCATTTCCAGCTAAACGAAATAAAGAATGGTCACGAATGAAGCCAGGGTTCTCAACTAGACCTGCCTGAAGATATTTTCCAGGACTCAGTCATAGACGCCACCCCTGGAGGTCAGTTTACAGCCGTACGGGACCATGACATGCATCCGGCCCTGGACCCAACATAGAGGCACACCATGCCCATTACGTTCATTTGGCGCACAGCTCCCTCTCTCACCTCTTTTGGTGCTGCCTGCTTCTACTGTTGCCCCTAGACATGTCTACATCGTTTTTCTGCATCATGGCCAGGAGCCTTGTGGAACCACCTTTTGAAAAGGGTGTTTTCCCATTGTACACTGAACTTCCCTCACGCAGACCCATTCCCAAATGCCCGACCCCTCTCTTGTAGACCTCATTAGCAGACTCACCCTCTGGCAGGATGCGTGCACCTGCAAATTGCAAGTGTTACTGCAAGAATCAGGTGCTTAGAATCTGAATCGATTTGGAGACGAATATTTGGGCCCCTCCTGCAAGCCCCTTGTGGACTGCCTCCTGCGGATGCCCTGTGCATGACCTGTTTTCCCTCTTGCAGCTTTTCCTCACGATTATGCATTGCTCAAGGTCTGCAGTGGCCCAGCTCTGTAAATCCTCTTCAAGATCCACACAGGGATGCCCATTGCACAACACACTTTTCCCTCCAGTTAAGAAGGCAACTGCAAGCAATGCTCTCACAGATGCCTCCTGCAACTCTGCCTTAGGTCAAGATCTGCATGAGGCCATCTGCTGACATTTCTCCTTCATGACACGCTCCGGAATTCCCATTACATTACAAGATGGGCATTGCGCCTCCAGACAGGCCACCAGCTCTCTTGCTCTCCATGTTGCCCATGCTGCTCAGTCTTGTGTGTTCCCACCATGCCCCAAGAGACTTCCACATCATCCCCCACAGTGCGAAATGCAGGCTCTCAATCTCTTTGCTCTGCAGGTGGGGCCCATACCATGAGCCATTCCATTTCCCTAACCACTGAATCCTCTTCAAGCGTTCAAGCCTCCAAGCCTTGAACCTTCTGTTTCTTCCCCTTCTCCCAACTTCGATGCCTCGATGCATCTTCTTCTCGAGCCCTGATTCATCCCCTGGTTCTTAAGCCACCCCAGTGTCCCTCTCTTGACCATCCACAGCCCATGCAACTCGACGCGCCACCCACACCTGGCCCCGATCCCAATCAAGATGCCTTTCGAAGAAGGCGTCTTTTCACAAAAAAGACACTATTCTTTCAAGAAGGTGGTTTTCCACAGCATGGAAAAGAGTCTTGCATACACTTGCCCAGAAGGGAGTGCACTTTATGCAAACTGTGTTCTCTCCTGTTTGTCACAAATCTCATACATCAAGATGCTGGCGGCTCACCCCCCGCTCCTGCCGACCCAGCCTTCCCTTCCAATCGCTTCACCACCCTTGCAGGGCACCCCACAGCCAGCGAGTAAGGCGGGATGCTCCTGTTCACAACCGCCCCTGCGCCAATCACACACCCATCGCCGATCTCCACACCAGGCAGCACGGATGCCTTGCCGCCAATCCAAACATCGTTGCCGATTGTCACTGGCAGAGCGCTCTCCACACTCCGCCTCTCCACTGCATCAAGAGGGTGGGTGGCAGTGTAGATGTGCACTGCTGGGCCTAAGAAGACGTTGGCACCAATCTTAACCTTTGCGCAGTCGATCACGACACAGTCATAGTTGGCGTAGAAGTTGTCCCCCACGTTTATGTTGATGCCATAGTCGCAGCGAAAAGGGGGTGTCACTCGGCAGACGGGCCCTGAGGAGCCGAACCAGGTGGAGATGAAAGCTGCCTTGGTGGCCTCGTCGTCCTGGTAGCCAATGTCATCGTTATAGGCACGCGCCTTGCGGAGGGAGTCCATTCGCACTGTGGGCGGGGGGCCAAGATCAAGAAGTCAGCCTCTCATCGATTGAGGCAGGTTAAAGAGCAGAAGAAGGGCAAGTTTTCTTTGTCTTCGATGCCCAAATAAAGAAGGGCTTGGTCAGGAACAACTTCTCTTGGATTGATGCCAGGTGAGGAGCAGAAGCATGTGTGCTGGAGAGCCATGTCAATTGAATTGATACACAGAGGAGAGCAGAAGCAGGGTTTCTCTCAGTGATAGGTAGACACTGGGGAGCAGGAGTGGGGTCATGTTGTGGGAAAATCTCTCTTCGATTGCTGCATGGTGGAGAGGGCATCGGTTGAAGAGAGCAGAGGCAGGTAATGCTGTGGAAGAATGCCTGATGGACTGGTGCACACACTGGGTGGGGGAGGGGAGGCATGCTGTGGAACGATCGCTCTCTGATTGATGTATGGAGGAGAGCATAAGCAGGGTATATTGGGGATCAATCTCCCTTCGACTTATGCACAGTGGAGACAGCACAAGCACGATTTTGCTGTGGAAGATCGGGAAGGCAGCCTCTCAGCGATTTAGTGCACTTTTGGGGGGCGGAGTGAGGGTATGCTCTGGGACGATTTGTATGAATGCTGCATGGTGAAGAGTGCATCGCTTGAAGAGAGCAGAGGGTGGGGTATGCTGTGGAAGAATGCCCAATGGATTGGCCCACTGAAGAGAGGGAGCAGGCCATGGTGTAGAACAATCTCTCTTCGATTGAAGCAAGGTGAAGAGAGCAGAGGCAAGGTACGCTGTGGAAGAATGCCTCATCGATTTGGGCACACTAAGGAGCAGGGTGTGGATATGTTTGGGTTTTGTCCCATCCTAAGCAAACACAATCTTATGGTGCTTGAACAGCCGGCAGCACTGATGCCCAGTGGGGATGGATGCTGGGACAAGAGACGTGGCTCGATTCAGGTTTGGAAGCAGGGGAGGAATCCTTCATCGATTGGTGTGAACTGAAGACTACAAGTGGGGCCCATGTTGTGGGAGAATCCCATCCCAAGCCAACATTTTCCTACGAGCGGTGAAGTGGGAAGCACTGCAGCCCAGCAGCGTTTGGCGCTGGGACAAGAAAGGTGGCTCGATTCAGGTTTGGGAGCAGCGGATAATGGGAGCAGTGAAAAGAAAGAGGTTCAGTGCATTGGGTATCCTCCCACGAGAAGCAAAGCGCCTGTACACTTTGGAGGGGACCCGGGAGTCCAGATGTGTTGGTGCCCGGCGAGGCGACAGGAGGCTGTGCAACGAACTCCTGAAAGGATCGCAACTACTTCATGCCATGGAGGAGGGGCATTGGTCACGAGCGGAACAGCTGAAACGCAGGGCATCCAGTCAAACCGGAGTTTGGCGCGGCGACCAGAAAGCACAACGCGACGGCGGGCAAAGAGTATCAATTCACTATCCGTTCTAGATGCTTTTTACATGGTGTGTCTCCTTTGTACAAAACCGCAATCGGAGCAGGGAGGAGACGATTACATTGAAGAGGGTCATGGGTGGTGAGGCGGACGGCGCCCAGCGTTTGTTTCCAAGGGCGCGCGGAAGCGAAGCGAAACGTTCCAGACCGACGCACAGGACAAGTCAGGCACGATGAACGACGCTCAAACGTCACTGGATGCGCACAGGCTATCGGGGAATCACGCGGGTGGCAGAGAGCCCAGGGTTCGATCCCAAGCGTGCGTATGTGAGCCAAAACGCTCCAGAGCACTGCATGGGTCGCGCCAGGCATGCCGAGCGACGTTCAGACACCACTGGATGCGCGCAGGCTGGATCCGAGGAGCCCAGCCTTCTGGAGAGCGCAGACAAGGAACAAGCAGCAACGATCACAGATCACTTGCAGAGTGCGCAGGCTCCCTAGGCCGATGCTAGCCTTCCAGGGAGACGATAGAAACGATAAACGGCAATCGACGTCCAGAGAGCACAGGCTAGGCGCCGACTGGACGCGGCCAACGCCCCTTTTGCACGCCTTCGCCTTACTTTTGGTCAGCTGGGGATCGAATCCGTCGTACGGCACCCCCGAGAGCATCTTCTCGAACTCCTCGCACGGAGCGGCCATCCCGATCCAGCGGCAGGCGGCGCCGGTTGGTGGGTCAGCGGCCGGCGACCGGGTCAACGGGCCAGTGGCGGTGGCCGTCGTCTTTGCAGGAGCGGCTGTGGACTCGTGGGCGCCCGGGGTTGGGTGGGTGGATTCTAATGCACTGTATGGGACACGTGCCAGGTGCCCGTCAGGTGCGCTAGGACGTATTTGTCGAGCCCGTGTTCGTTGCACGGGCGTGCGGTCACCAGCGAATAACCTGGAGCATGTGCGCTGCGTTGCCGTTGCCGCAATGCTTCTTGACTTGCACAGTCGGGTTTTGAAATCAGTTTGCAGGCGAGCCCAGAGGGCTGCGGGGGCGAATGTGTGCATCTGCAAACTGTGCCCGCCCTCTTTTAAGCAGGCTTGGTACTTACGGCGTAGAGACAGATCGTATTTCCGTTCTTACGTGTAACAGGCATAAAAGTACCTAAGTACAGGCTTACATACCCGTGTACTTAAGCAGGCTTGTTTTTTACGTTTACGTTTTTACTTTTACATTTTTACGCGTAAAAATGTAAATTTGCAAAAGGGCCTATTTTTACGGCTATTTTTTACGTTTTTACGGCTCCCTGGCACACGTAGGTTACACGACAAAAGTTGCCTATAATGATCAGTCCTCCGCCATCTGCAGCACCTGCAACACAATGTCCTCCTCGACCATGGCAAGGGCGATAATGACGTTCAACAAAAACTCGACTTCTGCCTCTTCCAAAGCGTCTGGCTGCCACTCTCCGGACTCTGTAAGTCTGCATGTACTGTCGTTATGTACACCAATCAGTTTTTACGTTGTATTTACGTATTTTTACGCATTTTTACGCGTAAAAACGTAAATACGATCAGTTTTTACGGCGTAAAAACCAAGCCTGTACTTAAGGACAGTAGATACAGACTCAGGGAGTCCAGGGAGCGGCAGCCAGACGCGCTGGAGTGGGCAGAGGACGACCTTCTGCTCGGTGACGTCGTTGCCCTTGCCGTGGGCGAGGTGGACGCTGTGTTGCAGGTGCTCGAGGGGCTGGAGGACTGATCATTGTATGCGACTTCATCATGCAACCTGGATGCCCCAGCGAGCCGTAAAAATAGGTAAGTGTAGCCGCAAAAGTAGCCCCTTCTGCTTGTTGACGTATTTGCGCACAAGAGCCCTAACGTTAACCTAAATGTCAAGCCTGCTCTTAAGAGAGGAAGTATCAAGACCAAGTCCTGGCCTCAGCTGCCCGGACATCGCTCTGGGGTTTTGAGCCTCCCCAAATTTTCAGAGATAGAAATTTAACCATTATCAGGGCCTTCTGCGTCCGCACAATTCCGCAGTAAGTGAAGTTTAGTGTGTTTAAGTTTAATGTGCTGCTATTCTGGGACAGATTCCGTGGCATTCCGTGACTTCCTGTTTCTAGTTTGAAGTCGATTTAGTCAATCCCCATGTTAGTGCAGAGATTATTGCGCCACCGATATTTGATATAGTGAGGGCCTTACTGAGCCGGGCGTCGAAGGAACGCACCATCTCAGCCTCAAGCTCAGAGGGAAGGTACAATCCCCTCTTCTCACAGATGCTTACATTAACAACAACACGCAGCTCAAGCTCGAAGGCACACGTCATCGCGCATTGATCTGCTCATAGGGGTGCGTGAAGGACTTGGTGACTTGAACGACAGCTTTCGTTCAAGTTGAGGATTGCAAAGGTAAATTTGAACGATTGACATTGATAATACATGTACCGAGTAAGTACAGTATTTGTATACATTGCTGGTTGCCTTCGCGGCAACCCCATGCACAGCGCTTCCTCAAATCCACCACCAACCACAGTCTTGAGCATCTTCGGACGGTACGACCGAACTCTGCACCGTCTGCGGCAACCTCTCCTTTCCCTTCCCAGCCAGCGCGGCATCACTATCGACATCATGCCAAGCTCAAATGTCTCAAATTACAATATACATTGTACACTTATTGTGCATGTACGCGTCGCAAATGTCGCAATGTCGTAAAAATGTATGCACAGTACATGTCGCAATGTCGCAACACGCACGCTGCATCAGCCGTCAATCTCAGTAAGCGCACCCACACGGCACATTCTGTGGGAACATCCACCTTCGCACCATCCTCCCCCTCTCTCCTTTTGTGCCAAGCCGCTCGGCCCAAGTGCCCCTTGCCCAAACCCATCCCCAGAACAGGCTCCAGGAGTCACAGGTGCTTTGCAAGGATGAGCCATACCGGCCTGGGGGGGCCCAAGGCGCCGAGGTCGGGCGCGCTGGGCGGCGGGCGCGCGGAGGCGATCGCCGCTGAGGCGATTCCGGCCGCCGTGCTGACGGGCGCATTTGCGCTGCTGCCGTTCGCGGAGAGGTGCGGGTGCGATGGGAGAGGGAGGGGTGAAATCGCAGGGCTATCTTTGAAGGACACTAGAAATGAAAGCGCCACTTTTGATGACACCAGAAAGCACGAACTTTTGGATGCAGTCACAATGATTGCGTTGGCACAAAAGTAGCCGTTGATGACGGCAGTTGGTGTCAAACGGGATGGTGGTAGGCTTCGCCAGATTCTAGCTTTCTGCTGATGGGAGGGCCGGTAAGGGTGGATTTTGCTGTTTGTTGTGCATGGGAGTGGGTGGGGCGCCTGGTGGTGAGGTGAAGGGCTGCGCGTGCCGAACGAATGTGGTCGTCTTGGGAGGAGGGGAGGGGAATCGCAGGATGGATGGTCCCAATCCTGTTCAGCATCATCTTTTGTTTCTGGGAAGATTACTGCAGTTTGGTTGTTGTGGCAGCCACGGGGGCTTCACCTGCTGTGTGTTTGGGGATGGGGAAATAAATCACACGATCGACGTTTCTGATCATTATCAGTGATCAAGTTTCGTGCTGGTTAAGTTTGTTGCAATTCCATTGCTATGCACATCGTCTGGTGACGGGCCCACGACATGGGTGCACAAAGCAGCCTGTCCTTGGTGCTGGGCATGACCAGTTGAAATCAGTTGTGCTCGGGGATGCCCAGGGACTGGGGATAGCGATGCAGCTCAGTGTGTATTGTGGCATTGACCATCATGAACCAGGAAGGGCAGGGAGAAAATCGGGAGGGGAATTGAAACATCCTTGCCAAATAAGCCCCTGCCCCATCCCTTGCATCAAGTTGATGAGTACCCATCGGACTAGGAAACTGCATGGAAAGTTGGCTGGAATGAAATCGAGCTTGTGTTCCTTACAATCTCTCTGTTGCAACTTGAATCGAAATGCATCGCCTCACTGGTGCTTGTAAGTGTCAAAACTGGACAAACTATGCAGGCATGTCCCTCAAAATGGAAGGAGAGAAGCATGGGAGCCAGGAATGGATGACCAGGAATGGTACACGTTCAACCCCCAGCCATGTTTGAAAAGAAAGGGACATCAGATAGGCGACTCTCAGCTGCTCATGCCATTTTTGATGCAGGAAGGATTCCATTCCACTGGTGTGCAAGCGCTGGAATCGGCTGACAAAAATGCAGCCCGAGATTTGGAAATCATGTGGTTGGGATGGACAGGAGTTGGCTGAAGGTGGGGATGCCGAAGTTGACTGGCTGCGAGCAGTTGACTGGTTCTTGGACAGGTCTGTGGCGGTGGAGTCGCTGATGGCATCAAAGGTCGATTTCTCCTCAGGCACTGATGCACCTGCACACTCGGTGCTGTTTGCTCTGCTGGGCGCATCGTTGCATGAGCTTAAGCTCATGGACTGCAGAATGGACAACAACTTCTGCCTTTCGAGGGCCGGCCTCCTGGGGCTGCACAGCTTGAGGCATCTTGAGATCCGGCTCTCGCACGGCCGAATTCGATGGAACTCTGTGTCGCGGCTGTCCCGTTTGGCAAACTTAGAAGTGCTGTGCATCGGCTGCGCTGGGAGCGTCCATGACTCAGGCAGCTCAGTCTCGATCAACTTCCCACAGAGACTGAGGCGGCTGGAGATCAGCGGCCTGGGGAAAGTGCAGGCAGTCTTCCCACCGGAGGTGTTCCAAAGCTGGCAGCGCCTGGAGAAGTTGGACCTGTGGGGGACCGGGGTGCGGCCCTTCCCCGAGTCAGCATCCACCATGTCCAAACTCAGCGAGTTGCGGGTTTGGATCGAGCCCAGGAAGGGCGAAGATCCGTGGGTGGGCTTGCTGGGCCTGCACGGTTTGAAGCACCTGGAGCTGCAGCTGCACGACGGGTTGCCAGTCTGGAGGGAGCTGAGGCAGCTGTCCCAGCTGCGCAGCTTGGAGATGCTGCATGTTGACTTCGAGATCCAGAACGCGGTTTGGGAGGACGACTGCTCCGCACCTGCCGTTATAAGCTTTCCGCACAGGCTGAGGAGCCTGCGGCTGCGGTGCTTTGGCAAGATCAATGCCGCCCTGTCGCCCCAGGCCTTCCAAAACTGGCAGAGGCTGGAGACATTGGACCTGTGGGGCACCGAGGTGCAGTCCCTCCCTGTGTCCGTCTCCTCGCTCACCAATCTTGTTGACTTGCACATCTGGACCAAATTCAGGCTGGGGGACAACACCTGGGCTGGACTCCTCAACCTGCGCAGCCTGCGGCGGCTGGAGCTTCACCTGGATGATGGCCTCCCTGCCTGGACCTCGATCTCTCAACTCTCGAAGCTGCCCATGTTGCAGATGCTGCACGTTGAATTCATCGGGCAGGGCATCGGCTACGAGCACGGCCGCTTCATGCCCATCTTCATCAGATTCCCACAGAAGCTGAACAGCTTGAGGATTAGGGGCTTTGGCAAGATCAACGCCGTGCTGCCCATGGAGGCGCTGCTGACCTGGAAAGATATGGAGGCGCTGGACCTGGGGGGAACAGAGGTGCAGTCCCTGCCTGCCTCTGTGGCCTTTCTCACCAAATTGACGGAGCTGCGCGTTTGGACAAAGACAAATTTGGCCGAGAGCACCTGGACGGGGCTCAGGTGCCTGACGGGTTTGAGGCACTTGGAGCTGCGCCTGGGGGACGGGTTTCCGTCTTGGAACTCGATGTCGCAGCTGTCGCGGCTGAAATGTTTAGAGTCCCTGCACGTGGACTTCATGGGGCGGAAATTCGCCATGAACGCGGCGAATCCGCTGTTGTTTGCACCGCTAGAGGGGGCCAAATGAAGTGGTTGGGGGGGGCGCTTTTTTTGCCATTTTTTCTGACCCGCATTGGCAAGTATTGGCTGCATCTTATGCGGTCAAGTCTGCTAGATTTGGTTTCCAGAAAATAGGGCCGTTCGAATTGGAAGGCAGGTGGCGGGCACTTGCCTCTTGGGGGTGCTGGCGATGTTTTGGTCTGCGCCGACGTTTTGTTTTCTGTGGTAATTGTTCGTGTAGGATCAAACGATCGTTGGTGGTGGCTTTTGGGTGAATGAGTTGGATGCTGGGTGTGGCCGACGACCTTCGAACTCAAAGATGCAGGCATGTTTCTTCTGAATGGGACATCAGAACGTAATCAACGATCAATCCTCCACTCTCTCCAGCACCAGCAACACAGCACACACCCCGCCCTCAGCAAGGGTAACGACGTTCCCGAGCAAAGATCGTTTTACGTACACTTCAGCGCATCTAGCCGCCACTCTTCGAATTCCCTGAGACTGTATGCACTGTCTTTAAGTATGCAGTTTTGCCGGCTATTTACGCGAAAAACGTAAAAAAATATGCGCAAATAGCCATAAATATAGAAGTGTCTACGCTGCAAAGTCCAGGAGTGCTTCAAGCAGTTGGGAGAGTGCTGCTCTGCCATAAAATGGCCACCGTGAAACGACGTTGGCGTCATGGCAATGGAAACAGTCAGCAGATGTGGAGCACAAATGGGAATTCCCATTTCAGCAAAGCAGAAGTAATTTTATTGAGAATGGGTGTTTGTTTCGTATCGGGATTTCCCCAAAATGACTGATTTACAAACCGGTCGCTGCCCTGTACTGGTGTCACAGCAGAGCTGGTAGTGAAAATTGTCCAGAACTGTGTGAATGTCTGAAGCACGCGGCTAAACATATGGGTCAGTACGTACTCTATACCCAAGCGCCTCACCAGGGAAGTTTCAATGGCTGCTGAATTTCGTTTTCGAGAAGATAGTTTTGACACTTTCGACACGCGCGCCACTGGATTACTTGCAATTTCATCGTAAGTTAATTTGCTTTGTTAATGAAAGCTCTACTGGAAAGAAATAATACAAGATTTTTAATCAAACTGTCGATTTCTACAATATGAACCTTGCTTCAAAGGATTCGAGATTATCATTCATCATTAATCCTAAAGTACTAGTTCGGGAGTAAGAAATTAGAAAAGCAAAGACCTGATTTTTAAGTGATGTTTTCAATTCTCAAGTGCTTTAGAACATTAAAACAACACCAAAACATGATGTTTGAAAAACTTGGCGATCACCTCAACGCAGCGTTGTGCCAAAAGCACCGCCTTTCCATTGCCATGGTCAAAATCAGGGCGGACACGATTGAAACAAATGCATATCAAACCAACCTGAGTAAACCAAAAAACCCCACAAAATGCACAAATGCAACAGAACATGTGCCAAATGTACCTAAAACCATGTACCAACTACACATAAAACTAAAACACTAACACAATGCAAACCTGTGGGAGAACATGTACCAAATCGCACTCGTGACAAATGGAGCGACAACTAGTCCCATCGCTCCGGGTCCTCAATCGAACCCACTTCCCTCGCAGCGGAAGCCACCATCGAAGCAGCCCCTCCCTTCGCCAGCACACCCACACCCACACCCATCCATAGCCCCACTGCGCCTCGCCAGGGCACCGCTTCCGCGCCAAGCTTCACAGCCCCTTGTCCATCACCGGGAATATTCCCGCCGAGATTGACCGCATGGATCGCCGGTCAACCAAGCAAAAGGCGAACGGACTTCATCGCCAGCGGGAGAAGAAGTTGGCTGGCGGTGATGAGCGGCCGGAGCCTGCGGTGGGCGTGGAGGCGATCCCGGATGCCGTGCTGGCGGACATCTTCGAGCTGCTGCCGTTTGAAGAGAGGTGCGAATGGGTCTGTAGACACAGATCGTACAAATGGGGCCCCCTTCCTTCTCTGTATAGACATGTGCCATGCAAAGGGCGCCCCGTCCTAAGCAAGCGTGCGTGGGACTCTTCTGCGTGCCATGAAAAGACGATGTATAGGCTCCAGTGCAAGAAAGTCTCCAGCAAGAAAGGGGCACACCACACGAGCACCACGGAGAGCAGGAAAGGGCGGGAAGGGGTGGGGGGAGGACACAGGATTGGCAGGAGGGATGAAGATGTGTCCTGGGCGGTGCAAAGGGGAGAAACAGCCTCCTGACGGTTGACCATGGTGCGGAAGTAGATGCATGGTCAATGGGTCAACTGGGAGGGAGAGGCAGGCCCAGCGGGTGCCACCCACTCCCGCCACTCCCACACTCTTGGCAACAATGGGATGATTCCTCCAGAGGGAGAGTCATCTGAATTTTGGCAAGAGTGGTGGAGTGGGCAGGCTCTGCGTGGCGGGCTGTTCTTGTGGGCAGGGAAGAGGGGGGAGAGGCGAAGGGCGCAGTGTGTTGGCGGGGGATATGGGGATTTGTGCTTGTGGACCTGTGGGATTTGTGCATGTGCTTGTGGATCTTCGATCCAGCTTCTAGGATGGAAGCTGTAAAGACTGGTCATTTTGAAGGTGGGTGTGTGCTCAAGGGTAGAGTTTGGGAGGGCTTTGAAAGTGCGGATTGGGAAGGCAGAAGCACAGAATCATGGCTGCCATATTTTTGGTTGACATTTCTTTGGGACAGCAGATGTGTGATGCACTCAAGGTTGGGGGGGAGGGGGAGGAGAACCTCCAGTAAGAGGGCTGTGATGAGAAAAGAAACTGGAACAGTGATGCGCAAACAAACTCCCTTTCATTGTGCAGGAACTGACATTCCTAGGGACCTCATTCCAGCGGAATTCATTTTTCAAGAGAGGTTTTCTAGTGAACTTTCAAGCAGACTCCTGCCCAAACTCCTGTGTTTGGAGCATTGAGCTTTGCTGTTGCATTGATTGTGGTTGAAGCACAACCATGGTGGCCACACTTGATGGCACGCTGCTTTGTTCCACAGTCCGATTGTAGCCAAGCACCCTGGTATAAATCCAAAACTCACTGTTCTGTGGTAGCAATGAAAAGCTTCTGTCCTGTTCATTGTAGGTGAAGGGACAGACTGTGGTCCTCTGGGCCACAAATTTCTGAATACTTGTTCCTTGGCATTCACAGTGCTATTTCTGCAGCAATTGAAGACTTTTGCAAGTGCCCTTGCAGCATGGCAGATGGCCATGACCTCTTCCTCTCTGTGCATGTATTGAGCATATACGCTGCAATCTATCACCGTACAGCATTGCACTACATAAATCTTGTGTGTCTCCACACTGCACAATCGATGCCTTTACTTAATTTATCCACCAACTGTCATAAACATACCAACTCGTTTCATTTATGTTTTGCATCAGTGCCCTCCATGACAGGGACAATGGCAAGTTGCCCCCGTACTTCACTGCAGTACTTTATTGCCACAAGCAGCGCCAGGTGGCCTGGTACTTCCCTGCGGTACTGTACTGTCAGATGTAACACTAATTCGTCCAGTACTTTATTTTAGTACTGTGCCTGCCCCAGGCGAGACACTGTGCCACTGGTGTGCAAGTGGTGGAGCCGGCTGACAGTCTCGGAACCCCACATCTGGAAACACTGCAGATGGGATGGCCAAGAGCGGCGGGAGGATGATGATAATAGTGGCGAGATGTCTGGAACCATCGATTGGCCAAGGGTTGTGGAATGGTTCATAGCCCGTGCCGAGGGGGTGCAAACCCTGCAGGTTTCTAATTTTGAATTCCGGTTCAGCCCGGAGGTGCCAACATTCTCAGTGCTGCTGGCGCTGCTGTGCCCATCGCTGCGCGAGCTGAGATTGGTGCGGTGCAAAATGGGAAGGGACTCCTGGATGGGCCTGCTGTGCCTGCAGGGACTAAGACGCCTGGACCTGCTGCTCAACGACCGGCTGATGTCATGGCGGTCGATCTCACACCTGTCGAGGCTGACTAATCTGGATGCATTACACATCGAATATGTAAACAGAACGTTCGAGTATGAGAGCGACATTCCTGGCCCCATAACTGTCCCTTTTGCACAGAAACTCACGACACTCAGATTGAAGAATTTCGGAGATCTTAAGGCCATTGTCCCATCCTGGTGTTTTGAAAAATGGCGGGGAATGGAAATGCTGGATCTGTGTGGCACCGAGGTGATGTCGTTGACTGAGTCAATATCAGTGTTGACCAACCTCGCGGAGCTGCATGTCTGGACTCAGTCCAAGCTTCCCACCGAAATTAGTCGCCTCACTAACCTGAGGATGCTAAGTACTAGGGACACGCCGTCCCTTGGGGCCTTGTGTGGCATGAGCCGGCTGCGGGAGCTGGAGTTCAATCTGAACCGGGCGTTTGAGAGCGTGGAGGATCTGCAGGTGCGTTAAGATACACCTTTTGGCATTCTTTACTGTTTTCTTGATGCAATTGTTGCAAGTTTATTGTCTTTTATGGCCTGCATATTGCCTATTCATAGCCCATTCGTTTTGCAATTGTTGCATGTTTGCTGTGGAATGCATTCATGCACTTCCACTTTAGTGTGACAAGCCCTCGCGCTCTGCAGCATTTGCAACCCTTGCACGCAAACGTGGCATCAGTCCAGTTCATTGGCAACACCCGCAGCGCCGTCTTACACTCAAGCACCTTCTGCTATACTCAAGTGCCTTCTGCTTGATAACTGCAAAGACATTCCTAGATAGTCACAAAAGCATCGAGGCACAACGACAAATGACAGATTTCGAGGATTTGCAGCGACTCTCCGCGACAGCATATCTGCCTTCCACATGCGCAGGTCATGAGCGGACTGGCCATGCTCACCAGCCTGAAATTCAAATGGCCGGGCGGATATTTTCCCCAGGAGCTCACCGGCCTCAGCGCGTTACGCTACCTGGACCTGTCGGATGACTCATTGTCCGACCTGCCCTCCGGACCATATTTAGACAACCTCACGGAGCTGGACTTGAGCTGGAACGGATTTAGCCAGGTGCCGGGCGTGCTGTGGCGGGCCAGCAACCTGGTGCGCCTGAGTCTGGCGTACAACGACGAGTTGGAGCTGGGGGAGCTTGCCGTGGATGCCATCCTGGAGATGGAGGACTTGCTGTTTCTGGACATCAGGTGGAGGCGCTTTCACAGCGTGCTTTTATTGATGCATGTTTGAAAGCATGTCTAGTTGATGCGTGCTTATTGCATGACTTGTTTGATCAGTACATAACGTTTATGCTTTCATGCGCATAAAAGTATGCGTGGACAGATGTGCATCAAACTTGCGCGCTCGCCCATTCATTGCGTGTCTAGTGCATGCTGTAGTTAATGTATGTTGAAATGCGTGGTTGAACTATGGCGTATATGTTGCATGATTGGATTAGTGAATGTTTTGGTTCATGTTATTGCCGTGTGCGGTAACGAGTTGGGGCTGGAGGAGTTCGCAGTGGATGCGCATTTGGAGATGGAGTACTCCCTCGTTCCGGACGTGAGGTGGTGGCCGTTTTCGATGCGTGTTTTGGTTGCAACGTGTGTGGTACATACATTAGTTGAACAGCGCCTATCCGGCAGGTAGACAAATGCTCTATTTATATATACATGCTGGTTATTTTAGGTAAATTACGTTAATGTTATGTGCACAGTACATAGTTTGAATTTGGAGAATGCATGCTCGTGAGCAGGCTCTGGTGTTTTTACTCAAGGAAAACCTATGCATCTGCACATCGTATTTGTCTATGATATAAAATTCTTGAGTGCACTTTGTTTTATGCATCGCACAGTTAGTGTCAGTGTCCGTATCTAGGCTCGTATGCGTGTAACTGTAATATAAGCACACGCATGTATATGCACCTACACACATAAGTCCGATATTACGTAGTGTGGATATCCAGGTAAGTACGTTACGTAGTATGGCGCGGGATTGATTGACTGTTGCCCATTAATTGAAAGCAAGAATTCTGCTGTTGATGTGTTTGCTGTCGCGCGACAGCGCACGTACCAACGCTCTTGCAGTCACCTGTGGACGCGATTGAATTGACGGAGTTGTTGCATTTGTGGATTATTTTAAATATCATCATATTGAGTGGCGCTGTTCTGAAGCAACCCGATGCAAATAGGGAGTATTGTGAAATTCAAACGATCTGCAAGTTTGTATATGGACTTGCTAGATAAGACATCCCAAAAGGTAGGGGAAGGGTGGTGCACGATGTACTGCATCGCTTACTGAGATAAGGCATACTGAACAGCCACATTAGAAGGATGTACGTGTTCGCGGTTTTTATTCAAGAGGAAGATGTTAACCTAATCCCTAACCTGAGAATTTGGGCTGGCTTTGAGAGTTGTGTGCACACTAGGTTCCTCGAGGACAAACAGTGGACGCAGGCGTCCTTTCGAAATTTGGTGAGGCTGATGGAGGAGAAGAACGACTGGCTCATTGTGTCCGCGGACAGGACCGAAAGCATCGACGAAGATGAAGACTTTTGAAGTAAAATACTTGGCAACGTTTGCTCTTCCTGCCTTCCATAGTAGTTTGGAGAGTAGCGTGGTGAGTATGATGTGTTTTGAGTTTCAGCATTTCAATGCAACGGGCACCGGGATTTTTGATACAAAGTTCCCGAATCTTGTTGTGCTTGTTCCGGGCGCAGTTTGCTGAGGGGCATGATGTACCACGTTCAGGGGCGGTGTAGTTCGGCGTCTTTCACTTTTAAGGGTGACTGTCGGGAGAGCAACTGCGTTTTCTTGTTGTCGAAGTTTCTGTGCGGATTTAGGAAACGAAGTTGGAAGCACGCAGACGGGCACAAAGACCCTTTCCAGAAAAGCGGTACAAGCGCGTGCTGAAGACAGTGAGCCCCATGTCCGCGTTCCCAAAACAGGGTCACACGCGCCCGACGAAAATACGGTAATCTCGATCCGGAACAAAGGCGATGCGTATGGAATGGAAACGCCGCGCCGCCGTTGGCAGTTCGCGACGGTGGAACCGCCCTCAGGTTGGCATCTTGGACGACTGACGGTTGGCTTGCCAGAGTTCGGGGCATCAGCCTACGTGATCCAGGCTTGACACGCCGATCATATAGCGATGCAGACAGGTTGAACGGATGAGTGGCACACAAACGCTCTCGGAAGCATATATGCAATATGCACGTATGTACGTGTGTATACACAAGTTGGGATGTACACTCGCCGGGATACGTGTCATTGCCTGCAGGGCGCAAAGGGCGCCGCTCTTTGTCTTGCCAAGGCAAGGTAGGGATGTTAGCCAGCACTCGCGATATCAGTCTCCATCGATCATGTAGCGATGGCTGACTACACCCCAGCGGCGAGCGGACAGAATGAACCGATGCACGGGTCGCAAGCGCCCTTTTATACGTGCGTGTCTGGATGTAGACGCGGTGGGATGCTTACGTGATCGCCTGAAAGGTCTTTGGCGACAAGGTCGTTGTTTTTCTTGTCTCGCGACGTTAATCATGTAGCCATTGGTGACCGCGAGGCTGACGAGCAGATAAAGTGAGAGGCGGCGCGACACAGAAAGCCTTCTTGGGTGCTCGCACGTCCGCCATGGCTCACAAAGTGCGCGGACATGGCTCTTTGTCTTGTCAACGGCAATTTCAATCCAAGGACAACAACTAGCGCTCGAGGGCACACCTTCCAGCTCTTCGTCCACTCTGATCTGTGTGGAACGTTCCAGCTTGGCTGCCAGGCGGCTGGGAGACTTTTAAGAGTCCAAAATTTTGGTATGTGGGAAAGCCGGGCAGGAACGCTAACGAGGAATTGGAGGCAAAGCCAGCATGGGGCGGGGCATGACTAGCAGCTATTGGCTCTCATTTCACATGAACGATAATGCAATTATATTCTGCAATTGTCCGCAAACTCGAGCCTAATTGCTGTCGGCGGCAACCGCAGTGTCGCACACCGCTCATGCGTCGACTACAGGGGTTGTTGGTAAGCGCTCGAGATGGCATTTTGTTTCTAATCGATTTGCCGACAGGAGCATTTTGAGCGAGCCAGACTGAGATGACCTCAGGCCTCCGGAATCGGAGCGTTGCCCATGTTTGGAATCCAATTACCGCATTTCTGCACTACGCGCCCGGACTGCACAATCACGCAAGGTCGTGCGCCGGAGCGAAACCGCAAGCCAATGGCAACACACATCAACAGTCAAATCGGAAACGTAACGCCCTTCCAAAGGGCCCCGTATTGTTGATGTGCAATGCACTGCGCCTTCGCCAATCGCCCCACGTCCCACCACGTGGCGACAGTCCCAACCCCTCGAGCAGCATCTAGATGCAGCGCTCCATTCCCACCGAATACTCCAGACTTACGGTCAGCAGAAAGAAACATCAGTACACAACACGCATATGACACATTAACCAAATCCATACATCCCACAAGTGTTTGACATTGCAAAAATGGACATGAAAACAGGCCGCGCATCGAAACGCATGCAAGCGTGCATCTAATCAAATTGCTTCCTCCCGAACGGCGTCAAATCGCATCGAAAACACCGTATGTCATCAAAAATATCGCACCGCATCACTATCGCAGCGCCCGAACACAGCACGTGGCGCACGCAAAAGCCGATCCGGGGCCAGCCTACAAATTGGCCTCCACGGCGACCCTGCTGCCGCCCAAAACAGACACATTACCCATTCGGTACCAGCGAAGGCACAAAGATCCAAAGGATCCGTTCAAGAAAACCCGAATCGCACCGGCAGAAGAAATCTCCACAGCACAGCGCCAAGCCAATCCAACCACAGAATTCGGACCCCTGCAGCTTCCCAGCGGCTTCGCTCCGCAGGCAGTGGTCGCATCTTTCAAGCTCCTCAAGCTCACAGTTTGACTTCGACCACCTTCTCCGTTCCTTAATGCGCATGCACGCTCGAGCCTCCGACGCGCCACTGATGCCCCCATTCGCTACACGCGAAGACCTCCCTGACCCCCGCCACCGGAATTAGACCCTGATTTAGGACCCAGGCAACGTGGCTGACGTCACCGCCGTCACCAGAACCTGCGCTTACACGTTGCTGACGTCAGTTTCCTGCTGGGACCCTTTCTTCCCCTCCTGATAGCTCGTCACCTCCGGGCCCGCGCCGTAGACGCCCGTAGACCCCGACATGGTGCCGTCCGAATTGTACGTGAAGTTGAAATAGCCCCACGTGCCGGGGGGGAGTATCTGGCAGTTGTCGCAGCTCCAACCGCCGGCATATTCTCCGGAGTCCGGCGCCAGCGCGCCCACGAAGTTGATGGAGCCGAAGATCTGCCACGTGGTGGTGCCCTCGTAGATGTTGCATGGCAGGCTGGGCTTGCGCGTGATGGTGGAGGAGCCGTGGTCGCTGGGCGGGGCGCCGTCGGAGTAGGCGGAGGCTGGGGGCAACGGCAGGGGTGGGGTTAATTGTTGCCTCATAAATTTGAAGCATTTTCACTAATGTAACATTGTCGCTCGATGTAGCCAATTTTCGCAAATGCAAGTTTTTGTTTACTCAGCCTTGGTTTTTACGCCGTAAAACTGATCACATTCATGCTTTTGTGTGCAAAAATATTTTTAGGTTCTCACGCGCAAAATACGTAGAATATGTAAACACAACGTCAATGCAGCCCCGTGTATACAAGGGCAGTTCATACAGATATATACATTTGGGGAGTCCGGGGAATAGCATCCAGGCGCTTAGAAGGGGCAGAAGACGAGTTTTTGTTACACGCCATCATTGCCCTTGCTGAAGGCGTGGTGGACGCTGTGTTGCGGGTGCTGGAGATGGCGGAGGACTGATCACTGTACGGGACTTTCACCCTGTAACCTGGGTGTACCAGGGAGCCGCAAAACGTAAAAATTAGCCCCTTTCGCAAATGTACGTTCTTGTGCGTAGAAACGCAAATGTTAAAATGTAAACGCAGGTGCAAAAATCAAGCCTGAATGCAAACACGTTTACTAACTGAAAACTTTTGTTCAATGCGAACATTTGATCAGGTGCAAAAGTTTGTGGTGAATCCAAACACTTTGAATCGATGCAAATATGTTGACTAAAGGCATTGACCGTGCACAATCGAGACAATGCATTTGTCGCATGACGCTCATCTTTACGTCAACGGCGTTTGTTCGACTCTCAAAGCGGCCCGACTCTGGTCGCTCCGGAAGGTCTAATTGTTGAATAAAGTCTTGACGTATTAACTAAATGCACAGCATTGACCGCACACAATGCACTAGGAAAAAAAGGGCCAAATAACACTATTGCAAACACACATACAACACATTTCATCAACGTTCTGCACGCTGAGAACACATAAATAACACAAACCCGTAAATTTTGTACACATTTGAACACGGATTATTTGGCCCTTTTTTCCCTAGTGATCGAGGCTATGTATCTGTCACATGGCGGGCATACTTCTGTCCACACCGTTGGTCCTACTCTGGCCGCTCCACAAGGTGCCAGGAACGTCTTGTAGCTGTCGAAAATGACGTGAGTGTGCACAAGCAATTCGCCAACAAGCACCGTTTCAAAACGACGTTTTGGCGATGAAATTGAAGTAGAAAAGTATGGAGGAATGCCCAGAGATGGGAAATGAGAGATGGAGGAATGAGCAACTTGAAGGTACCTGGAAGCCAGCCGTCCACATCGTACGTGCCCGAGATGTCGTATTGGTCGTCGCAGCCTGCCGCGCAGAGCGTGCAGAGCGCAGCAAGCACCAGGCCTGCAAGGCACAGCAGTCCTATCAGCTCGATTTCGCCGCATATTAGTAATACAGTGGAGAATCTGTGCGCACAAGCAGAGATGCGTCCAATGGGGAGAAATTAGAGTACCGGCGAGAACTGGAGTCACGCTCCGAGGCGTCTCCTTTTCGGACCGTGTCGGACCGAAAGGCGGTGACAAATCCGCCAGGGTTTCTGGCTGCCCATCACCAACACGCTCACGACTTCCCCTTCAGTGCAACGCCCTCCCCTGTGATCGTTGAATAAACCTTCTGCGGCCGGCCCAGCGGCAAAGCTCCCGGGACCCCTCCCCAGCCAAACGGCGCCTGCCGTTCCTCCCAACCGTCGCGTGCGGCTTGGACACAACTGGGCATTGAATTGATGGGCGTAGAATCGCAAAGCTGCGGCAACCTCGGCAGGAACAAAATCTAACCCGAGCACGGTGGGAAAGAAAACGGAATGGATGACGAGGGTTATAGAAGGGGAGTGGCCCCATCGGGCAGGGCTTGGATCCTGGGCATCGTGGGGCGCGGCGGGACATTTGCAAGTCAATGGGTCGGTCAGCGTCGTCGTTAACTTTTGGCGAAGGTGGACGCTGAATGCCATCGGCCGGCGGGTCCAAGGGTCGCTGGGCGCCGCCGTGAGGGCAGCATGCGGCTTCGCGTGATTCTGCGAAAATTCAAAAACCACCCAGAGGGCGGATAAGGCCATACCGGCGTTCTGCCGATACCGGATTTCTGTTGGTACCGGGTTCCTTTTGATTGCATCTGGTCTTCCACAACAGGATGACAAAACGGAAAACGGAAAAGGGTAATCGGAAAACATCTCCTTCGCTTCTGGAAGCTTCGAGAACGCTCGAGCCGACGACGGGCAAGTCGGTTGACCCTTCTCGGTGCCAACAAAAGTTCCGCGCAGCTGCTTCGAAACAGGGACCGATCAACCTTGACCCTCTAGGGGAGGGCCATCATGTGGCTCCCGCCAAGAACAGTGTCGGACAAAGGCACAAAGGACCAGAAAATCCCGTAACGGTCTCGCACAGGCTCTTGTCCATACTCACGCCTCGGGACACGGAACATTAACGTGCTAGGAAATGTTTCCCGCCACGTCATGCATGCCTCGCGGCGTTGGGTGCGATGGAAACGGTCAATCGATGGGCGGTTTGACTGCGGACTTCGGCGTTTGACTCGTGGAAGCCACAAAGCACCATGCGCTGGACATGAACGCCGGGCGCAAAACATTCCTTCGAAAACGTCGCAGCAGGGTGAGGTGCCTGTTTTGTGGGCAGCGTGCAACGGGCAAAAGGGAAGGGGGGAGGGCTCAAGGGCAAATGGGGCAATATCGTGTGGGAGGTGGAGAAAAGCGCCCAAGGCGCTGGACTCCATCGTGGGGAAATTCTCATCGGTGGCGACGTTGCGAGGGGAGCACTCGAAACTTCGGCGGGACCGGGAGCCACAAAGCAATGCGCCGCCACGGGCAAGGCATCGGCGGCCTGGGGCGGGATGGGCACTTCCCGTGGGGCTAAAAGCGCGAAAGTGGCAGGCGAGGCAAGAGCGGAGAGGGAGCACCCACCGGCGAGGGCCACCCCACGCGCTGCCATCTTCGACGTCCGCTGTGTTGGTGGCTCGAGGCTTGGGGGAAGGTCGTGTGATATGAGGCCCGGCCCACAGGGACAGTATTTGGGCCCCTGGCAATACATTTGGGGAGTTGCGACGTGTCGGAGCGGATGTGCTTGGGCACCAGAAGCAGATCCTCGAAGATACGGGCGGTGAGGATGACTCCATCAGGCGGCGGGAACGTGGCGATGGGCACTCACAGGCGATTTTGTGGTCATTTCAGGTGTTGTGGGGGCGGTTTTGCAGCTGACTGGTGACTGCGGGGTGGCGCCGGGGAGTGGTAGGGAACTGCGGGTGAAATCTTGTGGGGCGGAAGATTTGCGGATGCGGGGGCCATTTCCAAACATTCGTAACCGGCTTGGGTGGCCCATCGTGGGGAAGGGTCGGCCTGATCTGGCGCCAGAGCCTCTTACTGCTGCGCGGCTTATGCAGCGCGGTGTGTGAGTTGCACTCGCTGGGGTAATGGCGGAGAATGAAAACTGACGTCGGCCAACGCGTGGCCGCAAATTCTCCCACTCCGCGGAGGCTCTCAAACGAAAAGGGTGCTTGGGCGTACAAAAAAGGAAGCAAGGGGTTGCGGCTACGGATGTGGGGGAACTGCCACCAAAGCGCGGTCTGACAAGCGAACGAAAATGCGGATGAGTGGGCAGGAAGGAGGTTCGAGGGGCAGGTGTGATGGATCCGTGCATTATACAACACCCGTGCAAATGTGCGTATTTGCTTGGGGCTTTCATAAGGGAGATGGGGAGGGGGGGCCTTCAGTTTTGGTGATTTGGCGTTGGTGATGTTGGCAAGCGGCGGATGGGCGCAAGGATCATTGGGCTGATTTGCTTTCAGGGCAGAACTGTGATGGTTTTGAGGGAAGGCGGGGGAGTAGCTGTGACAGGCCAAACGTCACCAACATTGCCGCCAGTCAGTGACCATCGGCCTGCCTGGACGCTATCATATGCCAATTCTGCTACAACGCTGAACGCACTGATGATCACCAGTGAGAGATGCTGACCATGCTGTTGACGCTAATTGCTTATGATCAACTGGTGTCAAAAGCATGGGCAGGGCTACACATCATACGCGTTGTTCTACACAATGTTGTGGCCAACATAGGTGCTGGGGCAGGAAATGTACACCACACCTGGGCTTTCATGGAGCTTTGCTAGAACGACACAAACGCACACCACGCACCATGTGTGGGCACGGCCGGTCTGCGATGCCGTTTGCTGGGACGTGCCGAAATTTGCGTCGACGTTCTGAAACTCAATCGCCATGTTTGCAAGTGCTGGAAATTCCAGCGCACAGCAGAAGTTCATCCTATAGTTGAGCGACAATCTCACCCCCCCACCCCCTCCCGACACCCATTTTCAGACAACCAAGCACAATACGTACTGCTTACAAACGCACTGCGTGTGTCCGTTGGGTCGCATCCAGGCAGCCACAGGCAAGGCGCGTTGTTGCCAAATACGACACAACGCGAGAGATGCTGAAAACAAGGCACCTAACACGCTGCAACATATTAAAGCCTTTGGCGTAGTAACGTAACGCTTGGCCTTTTTGCGGAAAGCAACATAAATAGCAACGCAAGTCTTAGCCTTTCTGTGCGGAGCAGTGTAAAGAAAACAAAAAAACGCTCTGAAAACAGAATGCGGAGCAACAAGCGTGAGGGTGAAATTTTCTGATGCGGAAGGGTTGAGTATTTTACAGTATCCCCAGCTGTGCATCTACCGAGCCTTGGTAGCTTCGGAGTACCTTCGGTCGCCCAGCCTTAGGAAGTTGCTCGTGTTTAATTAAACTCGAACGGGTTCATGTTTAAGGTTAAGACATTAATGTCTTGTCAGAACACGTCGGGGGTGCTGTGAAGCCCGCGGCAGCCTGAAGCACAGGGCAAGTTATACCTTATCAGAAGCCGTGCCTGAAAGGAAGCAACAGATCGTGAAAAAGGGAGGAGAGGAGGGGGGGAAAGGAGAGAATCACGACGGGTTTAATCGACCTTCTTACAAGAGAGGCCAGCCAACAGAGGTGAAAAGGTTGAAACAGAGGTGAACCTCCAACCTATCATCCCGTCAAAATTGCGCTCTCGCGCCCCGCTCCCCGGCCCGGAAACAGAGCGAGTCGACGTCCTCCCTGGCACGCCCAACAGACCCATGGTTCAGTCACCGGCGTCCCGGGCCGGCAACGACCGCCTGGTCCCGGCCGCTGGCCCCAGATTTCTCCGGGCCCCCGCTGACCCCAAATTCTGCCGGATGGCCGGATTCTCATGCGGCCCTAATGGGCATCGCCACACCCTGGGTTTCTCACTCGCTGGAGCGCCGCATTTGCGACGAATGGCCGTGGCGTGCCGCGACGGCCACCTCCAGTACTTAACGATGGCTTCTGCCTTCGTTCCGGGGATGTGCTTTGACCAGGTAGGGTAGCAAATGAGTGACCGTTGCCATTCCATCATTGAAAAAAACAAAACAAAAGGAAAACTGCTTGTTGGTGTGGTGCCTTTTGGTCGCAGTGAGCGCAAAATATTGTGTTCAGTACTTTGGGGAATTGCTCTTGGTGCGATGGGGACGTGTATGGGAGGTGCATCCTCCTCGTCCCATATGTGTGTGAAATTTTTAGATTGATTGAAAAGGCGGGGCCAGGAATCCGATTGGTGCTCTTGGGTATCTGTGAAGCCTTGGATGACAGCTGTGAGGTACTCCACGGCGCTGTAGTTTGCGGTCCCCACCAAATCCAGGCAATTGCACAGCCTGTTTTGACCATGGCGGTTCGATGGGGAGGGAAGGAGGGGTCAAAGGGTGGGGATATAACAAGCCTTGCAACCCCCCGCTGGGAGTCGCAATTGATTCCCATTGTGCAGTACCTTCAGTACCTGTGCCGTGGTCTCATTCCATCTTCCCACCATGGTTAAATAATAATAATAATATTAATATAGTAACAGCTTGCAGCTCACGGCTACAAAGTTAACAGAGACTTTGTAAAGGCAATGCACTGATGTGCACAGCCTCAAGCAACATCAGTCTCTGTGTTTCTGTTCATTGCGTGGTTGTGATATTTGTATGAGCATGTGGCCACATTTCAATCATACCGCCGGCTGTAGGACTTCTGAACATGTTGGCTGAAAGGGGTCAGCCCAAGATGTTCTGCACCTGCCATCCAGCCATTGTGTGGCGATCCCATTCCTGGACTCAGAATTTCAACCTCGATGAAAGATAATGTATGAAAGTCCATTGGGGACTGGGGGCCCCAAAATTCTGTGGTGGGGCAGTCAATGCCTCAGGCAGAGCTGTTGGGCGTTGGGCACCTTTGTTTGTTGTCTTGTGCAGCTGGATGGCTGGTTCTTGTTGCCCTGTTTCGGATGCATTGAGAGTTTGTGAAACTGCAGCCTCCATCGACAAGGAAATGCTGTATCAAACGCAGCATGTGAATCACTTATTGGCTTTTGTGGACACTGACAAAACTACGACTACTAGTACGCAGCAGGTTGGTTGCCTATGTGGGCAACAAGGGGCTGCTAGGTCAACCAACTGCACCAAGAGCTGCAAAACTCATTTGAATGCCATTGTCTGCTGCACCACAGATCCCATTGCCCTGGCTCCCTGCGATTATGGACAAAAGGCTAACGGGCAGTTCTGTCTGCTGTTCTGTCTGCTGTCTATAGTTTGGTTGTCGCGGGGACAAGGCCAAGTAACCAGTAGTACTTTGTGGTACCCGTTTGCTTCAAGGGTTGTTTCCTTACTGTTTCTGCAAAGCCCCATGCACACCCTAGCGCTCAATGACTCAATACAGAAGTTAGGTTTCTGGTGGGCACACATGGCCGTCATTCCACTGCAAAAGCTGATTCCAACATTTCCAGAAAATCAGTGAATTGCTTTTGATGTACTAGTTCCAACTTCGTTTAGGGTAGGAGCGGCACCGGCCCTGAGCCCTATCAAATCTTGTTGTTGGCATACTCCCACAATACTCTCTTTATACTCCCAGACCTCTTTTTATGCTCTGTACTTGCTGAGTTCCTGGACCTGTGGATCACCCTAGCAATGCCAAGCAGCAATGGACAAGGCCTTCGTGGTGGCCATCGGCATTCCATTGTTGGTGGCCATCGCCTCCATAGCCTACCTGCTGCGTCCGGTCCCCAAGGAACTGCAAGAAAAGGATGAAATATTCGAGGACCCCACAACAGGATTCGTGTTCCAGGCGCCAGAGGGAAGTGCCCCAGAAAGGGACAGGAAGGTGCGGTCCATTTCAGAGTGCCATTTTTTTTGGCACTGTGGCACCAGGAGCGCTGCTTGTGGCGTCCGCTTGAGCAGCACAACAACATGGAGAAGTGTGAGGAAGTGTGTCGCTGCTTGTGCATGGTTTGGGCACTTAAAAGTTGCAGGGGCACATTTCTAATCTATGGCGTTATGTCTAGTACATTAGCAGGGTAGGCGCTCAGGGAGTTTCCAGTGTTCTTATTCTGGCTGAGGAGTGCCTGACATAACAGCAACATGGGAATGTGGGAAAGCACGCGGTCGTGTTCTCGAAAACCCAAAGTCAACATGATCTTCCAATTTCTGGTGGTTGCTGTTTTTGTAGGTTGTGCACAGTGAGTTGTGCAGTCGCAACGCTTCATTTGCATAAGGCTCTGTGTGCCCACTACACAGCGGTTTTTTTCCCACCTTTCCACTCTCGCAGAAAAAGAAAAGAAACGTGGGCACAATGGTGTGCAGGGAGAGCTTGTGTTTCGAGCCATATCCTACACACCGTGGCCAGTTGCAGACGGGGAGGAGGGGGAGCGTGTGCGAATTAATGTGGGGTCCGTAAACAACAAGGAGCCAAGGTACAGGTCCTGCTGGCGAGATATTTTGACTGCTGTTGTTGGTCTAAATCGTGTCGTATTGTTGCACTCTGGTGGGAAACTTGGATGCAAACCTCAGCAACTGATGCGTTTGGACCCATGCTCATTCCCCTCGGATGGGCGAATACTGGATGCAGGATAATATCGCGTGTTTTAAGTGCCTAGTCCTGCTGTCAGTGAAGGAAGTCGGGGCGTCTAAGGCGAAGCTTCAGCGACTGCTCATCCTTTATTCTCTCCTCAGCTACTACCATTCGGTTTTCATTACATTCAGTGCAATTACAATTCCCATTAACCAATCTCATTGTTTTCAGGTTCATTATGCGGTTGTGTAGTCAACGCAGTCGATTGTCGCCTGTGCTTCATTCGAATGCCTGTAGCTCTCTGCCTCCGCTCCCACAGGACATTTGTGTTCGGCAAGATACTGCGGGGCCCGTCCAAGATCATTCGCGCGTCCCTGCCTCGGCCCATGGGCATCGACTTTGTTGAGGACGCCAAAAATCAAAGGGTGGCGGTGGGCGGATTCCTGCCGGGCGGAGAGGCCGAGCGCCGGGAGAAGGCGAGCGGCTCAAATGTTCTGCTCTGAAATTTCAGGAAGTTTTCCTCATACGCCGGTGCAGGAAAATGGCAACAGCAAGCACAGCAAAGTGCCGTGATTTGTGCGTTTTTCCCCAAAGAATGTTCGAAGAAGTTGGGGAACCTGCTCAAACCTGGTGGGACGAAAAAACGAAGGGCGGCGGCAATGAGTGGTAATCACATTGCGGGTCGGGCCGCTTGCGTGATACACTTTTCGTTGTGGATGATTGTTTTCGTTGCTCCTACTATTCCTGCTGCTGTTGCCATTGCCACTGCCGCTTCTGCTGTCGCTACTGCTATTTGCATAGTTTAGCCATCTTGCGAATACGCCGCCGAAGCACGCTGGACATTACACGGTTCATGCGGTCACATTTTCACCATCGTTTACCATCTGTCATCCAGTGCGCTCTGCTCTCAACGCCTGCAGGGAATCGCATCTGAACCGTGCAAACCGTACAGCCAAAGTACGCATCAGACATGAAAAACGTAACATCCAAGCCGCCTGGCATCCGATTGTCCCGCGTTTGACCTGTGTCGATATTCCTGAACCTTGTATCAGGAGGCACGCCACGCGCAAAGGCGAAACCAAAGTTGCAATCTTGGCTGCGTTCATTACTAAGTTCGCCGGAAAGGCGGGCACAGGCATCCGGCCCACATTTGTCTCATCTATGTCATTTATGCCGTTTGCTTACTCAACAACCTTATCCACTGAAATCGCTGTTTGTTGCATCAGGTTGCCAGCGTCGATCCTGCTCTCAGGGACACTGTACCCAAGGAAGGTGCGTGCCTGTTCCCTACGGCCCTTTGCTTCAGAAGTAGGCGGCGTCAAGTCAGTGTGGACCCGTTTCACAAAGACGGGCGTCGAAAGGAAAGGTCGAAATGCCACGCTTGCAGCCATCACACCACGTAATAAGGCTCATCTAGTTGCCGTATTGTGACTGCGTTTCCACGCCTGCTTGAAAGGAGGTGTGCACGAGATTTGCAGGCAAGTGAACGTATTTATCTGTGTACTTGGTTTGCATGCCGTCCGCGTGCTAGGTGCCTATGCGCATTGGGCACAGTGGGTGACCCACATGTTGGCCGCGTTTCGGTCCTAATCGATGGCGGAAATGTTCTTTGTAATGCGTCGTGACCCGCAGGGATCAAAGATCATGATCTCTTGATCAATGACCTGAAAGATCAAGGGTTTCAATGATTAGAGATCACAGGCTGAAGGATGCAGACCTTTGTGTTTGCTCGCGGGTGTCGACGCCGTGGACAAACCAGGCAGCAAAGACGATGAGCATGCTGTTGCCTTAATGACTGCCCTAACCAGCCACTCTGAGCCATGTTTGAGTCGACCGTGTTTGTGGTAGTTTAGTGATTCGCGCTCAACACAGAACCTGCCTCCAGTTGCGCTTGCATCCGTTCCCATTCCCATGCCAACGCCTATATCTATATATGCAGGCGCAATCAGACACAAAGGCAGCCGGCCATTTTTGGTAGAACATTACGCAAATTTTGTATTTGCGGTGCTGACAGTATAGTTTTGTGAAGTTGAGTTTACGCACCAAACTGAACACGTGGCTTTAATTGGGTTCTGTGGTTTCATGCACTAGGCGACGTCCTTCGAGCGATCACGTGCACCAACTTCGTGTACCCGACCCGGGCGCTCTTCGGCGCAGCTCCACCGGAGAGGCACATAGTAAGGCGCAAAATGCACCAGTCATAACACCCTAATTGAATTGTATTAATTCGATAATAAAAAGAATAAGCAAAGGAGTCCCCTAATTGATTTGCTTACGCTCCCTGATAGAGCCTGTACTGCTCACCGTGCAACAGTGACCTGTTGGGCATCTACTTTGAAAGGATGCAGATGAGCATGCGCACTTGTTTCATTACATTTCCTTTGCATTCATTTTATTTATCACAGTTTACTAATAATGCGCAGCAGTAGGAGCTGTGTGTAGTGCTACTTCTGTTCAAAGTCTTACGTACTGGCGGACGGTCCTTTGCATTATGCGGAATGGGGCGCAATCCTCATTCAAGTAATTCGGAACCCTTCAATTACGTAATGAAATGCAATTCAACAATGAATGGCGTTAATTTTAGATTGTTAATGAGTTAATGTTGTGTGAAATTGCCTTGCAGGTGGTGTACGGCGCGGACGGCATGAGGTGGCCCGCCGTGGTGGCGGCCATGAGGAAGGGAGACAAGAGGGACGGAGACGTGACCCTAATACTAGAACGGCAGATATCAGGAGACGAAGAAATTAGGAAGGAAACGGGAAATGAAGGGAAGGGGGATGGAGAAGAAACCAAGGAGATGTCGAGGGAATGACATGGTCGCGGATGACTGGACAAAATTTTGCAAACTTGCATTTCAATGTTTTGGATTTGGATTTCGGATTTGATTGGATTTATACTATGTTTGGGAATCTGTCACGTGTCTGCAAGTGACGCGGAATCGGGTGCAGTTGAGCATGTTTAGTTAGGTGAGTACAAACAGTGCACGTATGACAGAAACTCGGTACATTCTGACTGCAAGCGACGCTGCCATT
>CAJHUC010001455.1:0-24576 GCA_905146915.1 Ostreobium quekettii
TGGAGGACCGGGCAGCAGATGTGGACCAGGGTGCCTGAGAAGGCGGAGATGTCGCCTTGAGGAGAGGGTGTGGGCGGCGGTTTGTCGGTTTGGGCAAAGCCGTTTCGATGGGTCTCGGAGCTTGGGAGGGTTGACTGGCAAGCATTGACTGGTGCCTTTCTTCCCTTATCATCTTTTCCTGGCCGCAGTGTGAGGGACAGCGAATGGTGTTGACTCAAGGGCGCACCCCTGTGCTGGTTGCCCCACGCAATATGCTGCGGGGGAAGGCAAGCACACGTCCGGTTTGAGGCATGAGAAAATGCAGCTGGGCCCAGTCACCCAGCGGCCTTGGCTGCAAGCAAGGGTGTTGTTGGCAGACATTGACTCTGGGGGACAGTGTTCAGAGCACTGTTGTGCTGCACGGCATGCAGTGGGTGTTCCCTGCCAACGAATGCTGCCTGGACCTGCGCTTCAGCAAAGGAAGCACTCCGAGCAGCAGGCTCAGGTCTGCAGTTTGCAAGCAGAGCATGCTTTGTATCAAGTGCCAGTGGCTGCCGATGGCAGGCAACAGCTTGGGGTTTGCACCTTTGTGTCTAGCACTATATTTGAGTGTGACAATAATTCTTTGTGGCAGAGACTCACGGCCAGCTGGCATTGGGGATTGTGCAAACAATGTACTGTGTGAATAACCCTACATAGCTGGCAGGGAACATTGCCTGCAATTTGATCCTTTTCCATTTGGCCTTGACAAGCTCGATCCACTGTTCCAGTTCTGGCACGTTTTCTGCATGTGCAGAACACCTTGTTTGCTGGCAGTCTGGTGCATTGTTTGTTTCGTGCATGGCTTTGCTAGAATATTGTTTTTCCAAGATCATTTTGTGCAATGCATTTGGAGGTATCTGTGCACATCAATCTTCTGGCACTGTCACTATTCTGGTCCCAACAACAAGACATACAGGCAGGATGTCCTGACTGCACGTCTGCTTTGTCTTCATGGCACGTGCTGTTACGCAGCTTCCCAAATGTGCCAGAAATCTTTTCATTACTTGTCAATTTAGAATGAAGTCCAAATTATTGTCCTGGTAGTGGATTGTGCAGTGTTTGGTATGGTTTCTTCCCATGCAGGAACATCTAGACATCATCATGGCCAACTGCCATATTCACAAGCTCCAGTTGACTGCATATGAAGCAGTGTTATCATCATGCACACCGGGCTCGTGCTATGACCGCACATCTTTCGAAGAACTTGATGCCAATATGTGCAGGCGTTCAAGCTTCACAAGAGAGTGTATAAAGTCCATTCGTACTGGCGTTGTGATCCATTGTGGCAACAGTCAATTTGCCCCTGATTGCGTCGTCATGGATGCTTGGCTGTTCCCCATGGTCCAGCTTTCGTTGGTAAACTTCTTTTCCAGGCTTGGGAAAGTGTGAACCCGTAGGCCACAGCCGTGTCCTAGTTTCACATCAAGTTGCAATTCTTCGAACATGGCATTGCCAAAAATGTGGGTTGCAATCCAGAACCATTCAAGTCGTTCTGTTCTCAAGCCGACCTGTGTTGGGAGCAGATGTAATTTGCATGCCAGTGCCTGGAGTGCGCAGTGTGGACTCTAAATGATGCAGCCGTCTTTCTGTGGAAATTGAGCCTGAAGCAGTAACGAGCCCATTCTGGAGCTTTCCAAAGCATTTGCTATTCCTTCGCTGGTGCTCTCAAAGTAGTGGCAGATCGCGACCTTTGGCCCTGCAACAATCACGGTGGTTGCTCGTTATGTCTTACTGAATGTTGTTGGTTCCTTCTCGTTCACAAAACCACAGGTGCATTCTTCACCACACTAGGGAAGCCACTGTGTCGATTTCGGTACACGTTTAGCGTCAATTTGACGCGCAGGGTGGGGGATGGGGGTAAGGATTCCAGACCTTTGACACTGGAGATTATGTAATAGCCACAAAATCGACATCAGCAGGAAAGGTACTGTTAAAACCATGCCCAGCATCATCCAACAGGCGATGGCACAACATCGGAGTTTCCACCTGACCGGTCTCCAGAACCCTCCCGGTCATGTTTCCCACACGACAAGACATTACAACAAAGGTGTCCGTCACCAACAACTCCACATACCCGAGGTCCCCGTATTTAACAGTTTGCTTTTTCGCTTCGCCCATACTACTCTTCACTTTTCTCCCGTGACTTGACCCTGAGTCGGGCCCCTTTCCCGTACTTCCGTCCACACCATCCCTTTCTCTCCCTCAACTCAACCGAAAACCACCCTCGAGGGCGGGAGGGCTGGGTGCGAAACAAGATAGGAGGGGGACCGAAGGGGGGGCCTAAATAGCCGCCCCCGCTCAGCCCGCCAAAGCCCGCCAAGTCCAAGAGCGCCAAACTGACGGCACCTTGGAAACTACGTACTTTGACTGACCCAAGGGACTAGAGGGGCCAGAAACCCGTTTGAATACAACTGCGCCCGATTTGAATCTCGGCGCAGCCCACCCAACGTCGTCCTTGGTGGAAATGTGCAATACGAAGTGATCGCGGGTCAGTGGGAGAGTGGCAAACGCCGGTTATTCTGCTGTGATGGGCGTGTTGCCACCAGCGCTTTGGTAAGGAGATTGGAAGAAGGAGGACAAATGTTCGATGAATTACTGAAAGCGCGGAGTGGAGCACCGGTCAGTGTGCCATGGGCGTTGCCTGATGTGTTTGAACGAGTTTTGGCGGGGCACGTCGACTCATCTTTAGGGTGGAGGTGAGGGCGCGTACTGGAGGGGTTTTGAAGGCATGTCAGTCCCATAGAGCACTGTTGCGTGTACGAAGGGATTTGCAACGCAGTGGTCATCATCGACCGAGCCCAAGTTTTTGGCTTTCATTTGCGTTAATGGGATTAACTATCTTGTTAAGGGGTTTCCGCCCAGGGCGACGAGGGGCGGGTGCACTGGCCCAGTCGGGCCAGCGCTGCTTCAGTACACCGGTTTTTGACGGCCCCTTGGGGTTTTTGTCCCCCTGTACCTTGGGTCAGTGGCCAGTTTGGCGCGTTCAAGGAGAGCCAGTGGTTTTTGGCGCCCTTGGGAGCGGCGGGCTTTGGCGGGCGCGAGCGGGGAGGCTACTTAGGCTCACCCCTCGGTCCCCACCTTATCTTGTTTCGCTTCGCGCTAATTCTTTGGCACAACCCGGACCCACTGAGTGGGTCTCGACCTCCGGCTCTTTGCCGAGTTCTTGCCTATGAACCCATCCCCTGCGGAGCAGTGGTGCCGGGAACAAGCTCGCCGGTTCAACAACCGTATTCCGAGCTCCGCTATCGAAGCCTGCTGGTTGCCCGACCCGGCGCTACTCCCCCAGTCCGTCAACAACCCGGTCGCCCGACCGGTGGGCGCCCGTTCGCCGTACTGGTTCGACGTCCGCGACACCGCCGAGGGGAGCGCGGTCGCCACCTCTTTGGGCGCCAACTCCGGGTACTTCCAGGAGTACGCGGGCTGGGCTCCTCCGGTCTCCTGGCTGTTCGACACGACCGCGGCCTTTGTGGAGGTGGCCGCCCATCCCGATCTACCGGCGTCCGTACGGGAATTCCTCCTCCCCTACCTTTACTCGTACGTGGAGGTCACCGAAGCTCTCCACGACCAGCTCTCCTTGCAGCGCATCCACGCCAAGCACAAGGGCTCGGGTCTAGAGGGATCGTGGCGGGCCATTCAGGCGGAGATCCGCCTTGCCGACCGCGGCTGCGCTTCGGCACCGCTCGCATCGACGGGACCATCGAGCGCATGCGCAAGGAGCTTCTGACGCAAGAATTGAAGCACGCCACCAAGACAGCGGCCGCCAAGAAGTCTACCTCCCCCCCGTCGACCTCGGCCCCCTCGACCGGCCCCAAGGCCCACAAGGGATCTCGCCCTCCGGGCCCCTCCCCCAAGCCGGCTCCGTGAAGGACTTCCCGTACAATCGAGTCCGCGGACGCCTTTCGGCGTGGCGTCGCATCGGCGCCCCCTCCCGTATCCTCCAATGGATCCATTCAGGGACTCCGCTCATGTGGGGCCCGCGTGGACCGCCGGCGCCTTTCGACGAGGGCTCCTACCCGCTCCGCTCCCCGGAGGAACGGACGGCCTGGCAATCTCTCCGCGCGGACTACCTCTCTTCGGGCGCGATCACCAAGGTGGAGCCGGGCCCCACTTCGCGCATCTCTCGGGCCTTCCTGGTGGAGAAGGGGCGAGAGGATGGAGTCATGAAGTACCATCTTTGCATCGATCTGCGACGGGTCAACCGTCACCTTCGCAAGGTGGGCCTTCAGTACGAAAAATTACGTGATTTTGGTCACTTACTCCGCCGGGGTGACTCATTGGTAGGATTCGATATAAAAGATGCTTATCATCACCTGCGAGTGTGTCGGGCGGAGGAATGTTTCCTCCAATTTCGCATGGGTGACGAAGTCTTTGCTTGTCAGGCTCTTCCGTTTGGGCTTTCTCTAGCCCCTTTCTTTTTCACACAATTTATGCTTGTAGTGGGCCGTTTCTTGAGGTCCCCGGGCAGCTGCACGAAGGCAGCTCATCCTTTCCGTTTTGGGTGTTTAGCGGGGGATGATGCAATCGCTAGTTACTTTGGGATTTACACCAAGGAACCACCAGCCATTTTGCTGGCGTACCTTGATGATTTTTTGGCGGCTATGCATGATGCCGCCCGTTTGACCAAATGGTCCGGTTTTGTGCGGGGTGTTTTTGCATCTCTGGGCATTCAATTCAAGGAACGCAAATGTCACTGGACTCCCGTCCGGCAAAAGAAGCATCTGGGGGTGATTGTGGACACCGCCCATTGCCGGTTTGAGGTCCCGCCGGAAAAGGCCGCATTGGTGGACCATCAGGCCCGCCAGTTGCGCTCATGTCGCTGGGTTGTGGCCAGGGATTTGGCCCGTTTCTGTGGCCTTGCCATTTTCTTGTATTTGGCTTTCCTGTTGGCTTGCTTTTTCTTGCAAAGCCTCTATGCCGTGCTGCGTTCCAAGCGCAGTTGGCGGGATCGGCTGATTCTCACTCTCCAAGCCCGCCTGGATTTGGACGCGTGGATCAACATCCGTCGCTGTGAGGGGCGCCCGCTCAACCCCGACGCTCTCCCCTTCGCTGGCACGCTGGCCACGGATGCCAGCCTCACCGGTTGGGGGGCCACTTTTGCCCCCCCGGGTGCGTCCCGCCCCCTCCTTGCGAGGGGGTTTTGGGACCGTTCCTTGATGCACATCAATGTGCATGAGCTGCAGGCGGTGGAGCTGGCCATCCGCAGCTTTTTTCCGGATGCTTCCCATGGCCTTCCTTCGAGACTCAAACTTCTAGTCGACAACTAGGTAGTCATGTACTGCCTTCGCAACATGACTACACACTCCAAGCAGCTCCTCCGCCCCCTTCGCCAGCTTCACCAGGTCTGCTCCACCCGCCACCTGTTACTCGACCCGGACTACATCCGGTCGGGGGACAACGTCATACCGGACCGCCTGTCGCGGTTCCGGGTGGCGGACAACTACCAGCTCCATCCGGCCATCTTCCGCCGGCTGACTCGGCGTTTCGGTTGCCGGACGTGTGACCGCTTTGCTTCCGCGGCCAATTCCCTTTGTCCAAGGTACAACAGCCTGCACGCGGACGTGGGGAGTTCGGGGACGGATGCCTTCCTCCAGGACTGGACGGGGGACGCCAATTGGTGCAATCCCCCGTGGTGCCTCCTTCCCCGGCTCGTTTTCTTCCTCGCCGCCCGGCCCACCGTGGAAGCCGTCGTCGTCGCGCCGGATTGGCCGAGCGCGCTTTGGTTCCCGCCGCTCCGGACTCTTGCGGTGGAGGAGCTTCTGATTCCCCGCCATCCGGGCATGTTTCGCCCCGGGGATCCGAGTCTTCCGGCGCGGCTTCCTCCGCCGAAATGGAACCTACGGGCGTTTCACATCCGCCCTCGGAGATCTCCCTAACCGCGGGGGCCCGGTCCCCCTCCGCGGAGCCCGACCTTCCTCCGGACGACCCGCTGCCGGTGGAGCCGCTTCCGATGGATCACCCCCTCTACGGGCTGGATGTGGACGGATTGCTGCAATCGGACTGCGCATGGATGCAGTCCCAGTTTCTCTCTTTGTACATGGAGTCGACGCGGCGCTCCATGCAGGCCAAGTTCTCCAAATTCCAGGCATTCTGCACCTCCGTGGAGCTCCAGGCCCTGCCCGCCCACCCCCGTCTACGATCTACCGCTACATCCGCTTCTTGCGGGAGGAGGGCCGGGTGGGCGTCCGGAGCCTTCCCCAGTACCTGGCCGCCATCTCCATGGTGCACCAGGTGGCCGGGCACGTGCAGTTTTCCGCCTTCGACCGGGTGACCCGTTTGCTCACCCGGTCTTGGCGTCGTCAATGCCCGGAGCCGGCCTCCTCCCATGCGCCGGTGCCGGCTACCTTAATGCTGCGCATCCTGGAGCGCGGCCTGGGGACGGAGGACCTGCAGTTGTTGCGGGCGTCGGTCTCCGCCCTCCTCGATTTCGTTTTCTTCAACCGGGCCCAGAGTGGCCATTTCATTATGCTACCGGACGTGCGGGTGGCGGACGGCGTCGTTGTCTTCCGGGAACGCAAGACCAAGCTGAAGCGCGACACGGACCCCGCCATCCGCCTACGCTCCTGGCCGTCCCGGGGGGCCCCCGAGCTGGTGGATCTCATCCTTCGCTGGAGCGCCTTTCGGGACCGCGCCTGGGCGGACGCGGGTGGCACCCCGACGCATTTCTTCACCCTCCCCGGTGAGCGGGACCCGTCCGCCCGCACGGTTTCGACCTGGTTCAGGGACCTCTTGGCTTCCTCGCCGGATCTGCACCCCGGCGCCTTTGATCACCACGGCCAGGTGGAGCATCGGCTTGCTTCGCCTTGGAGGTGCCCGAGCAGCGCATCCGCCACTGGGGCGACTGGCGCAGCGCTGCCATGTGGCAGTACATCGATGTGTATCGACTCCCATCGGAATGGGATTACCGTTTCTTCGGGTGGATGACGATTACCGCCCGAGACTTGCATGAGAGGTATGGCCACATCTTCTGCTCCGGAGGAGCTTCGTGTGTCCGAGGGTGACTGGGCACACAAGTTGTGGGTACCTCGGGTTGTATTGGGAAAAACAATGTCTTTGTAATGTATTGGTCCAGTGTGTGTGTGGACCTGGGCGGGACAAGGAGCCCGGCCCGGCGGAAATGGGATTAACTATCTTGTTAAGGGGTTTCCGCCCAGGGCGACGAGGGGCGGGTGCGCTGGCCCAGTCGGGCCAGCGCTGCTTCAGTACACCGGTTTTTGACGGCCCCTTGGGGTTTCTGTCCCCCTGTACCTTGGGTCAGTGGCCAGTTCGGCGCGTTCAAGGAGAGCCAGTGGTTTTTGGCGCCCTTGGGAGTGCGGGCTTTGGCGGCGCGAGCGGGGAGGCTACTTAGGCTCACCCCTCGGTCCCCACCTTATCTTGTTTCGCTTCCCGCCCGGCCCCCCCTATTAGGGTGATGTTCGGTTGATTTTGAGGCAAGTGTGGGAGTTAAGCACGATGGAATGAGGCGTGGTGGGTCTGACTCAAGGGTTGAGTCTGGTATGGGACTGGCTTAACTACTAGCGAAGCGATTGGGCACACAAGTTGTGGGTACCTCGGGTTGTATTGGGAAAAACAATGTCTTTGTAATGTATTGGTCCAGTGTGTGTGTGGACCTGGGCGGGACAAGGAGCCCGGCCCGGCGGAAAGCGGGCGAACCGCAGGGTGCAATGAGATGAAACACAGAGTGCAGCGCGGTGAAGCGCGAGGCGCAGAGTGATGTGCCGCGGGGTGTAGGGCGATGCGTTCCAGGGCACAAAATGATGGGTCACGGGGTGCGATGAGCAGTGACGTGGGGTGAGAAGCGACGGGGAATGACAGACAGACATTCTGGTTGAGTGAACGCGTTAGTTCGTGATGAGAGGCGGGCACGGCATGTCATGCACACCAGATACAAATATGGCTCTGTCTAACCCAGGGGCAGAGGCCGAAGATTCCAAGTCCTGGGGATGTAAAGGTTTGTGATCTATTTGACTGGCGCCTGGACTTGCCAGCGGGAACATGTAGATTCGGCAATCCAGAGTGGATCCCGTGGACCTCACGTCACAGCGTGAGTCGGCCTCTCGGGTCGCTGAATGGTGTGCGTTTTCCCTCACTTACAGCCTACGGTGGGTGTGATGAGAACCGTACTGAGAGAGATACAGGGTGTTATACTGCATGGGTTTTGGGTGCCGGAATCAGTGTGCTTTGATGGTCTTGACGGGCGCCAATCATGATGGGGCGTGGGGTCCATTGAAGGTGGATGGGAAATGTGCACTACGAAGTGATCGCGGGTTAGTTGGAGAGTGGCGAGCACCTGTCACTCTGCCATGATGGGCACGTTGCCACCGGCGCTCTGCTAAGGAGAATAAAAGGAGGGGGACAAAGGGCCCATGAATTGCTGAAAGCGTGGAGTGGATCACCGGTCAGGGCGACATGGGCGTCGCCTGATGTGTTGACCGAGTTTTAGCATGGCGCGTCAATTCATCTTTAGAGTGGAGGTGAGAGTGCATACCGAAGGAGGGGTGAAGGCATGTCAATCCCATAAAGTACTGCTGCGTGTACGAAGGGATTTGCCACCCTCATCTTGGAACGCAGTGATCATTAACGGCCAAGCACGAGTTTTTGGCTTTCATTTGCATTAACTCCGATGATCATGCCATCTTTCTGTGGGTGATGCTGGGCATGGTTTTAGCAATGCCTTTTCCGCCGGGCCGGGCTCCTTGTCCCACCCAGGTCCACACACACACTGGACCAATACATTACACGACATTGTTTGTCCCAATACAACCCGAGGTACCCACAACTTAGTGTGCCCAATCGCTTCGCTAGTAGTTAAGCCAGTCCCATACCAGACTCAACCCTTGAGTCAGACCCACCACTCCTCATTTCCACGTCCTTAACTCCCACACTTGCCCAAATCAACCGAACATCACCCTAATAGGGGGGGCCGGGCGGGAAGCGAAACAAGATAAGGTGGGGACCGAGGGGTGAGCCTAAGTAGCCTCCCCGCTCGTGCCCGCCAAAGACCGCCGCTCCCAAGGGCGCCAAAAACCACTGGCCCTCCTTGAACGCGACGGACCAGCCATTGACCCAAGGTACAGGGGGACAGAAACCCCAAGGGGCCGCCAAAACCATTGTACTTTAAGCAGCGCTGGCCCAAGTGGGCCAGCGCGCCCGCCCCTCGTCGCCCTGGGCGGAAACCACTTAACAAGATAGTTAATCCCATTTCCGCCGGGCCGGGCTCCTTGTCCCACCCAGGTCCACACACACATTGGACCAATACATTACACGACATTGTTTGTCCCAATACAACCCGAGGTACCCACAACTTAGTGTGCCCAGTCACCCTCAAACACACTGCGCTCCTCCGGAGCAGAAGATGTGGCTATACCTGTCATGCAAGTCCCGGGCGGTAATCGTCATCCACCCGAAAAGGCGATAGTCCCACTCTGATGGGATGCGATACACATCGATGTACCGCCAGAGGGCAGCGCCCCGCCAGTCGCCCCAGTGGCGGATGCGCTGTTCGGGCACCTCCAAGGCGAAACAGGCTGACGCCCCACCCGCGCGTAGACCATGGTGATCGAAAGCGCCAGGGTGCAGGTCGGGAGAGGAGGCCAGGAGGTCCCGAAACCAGGAGGAAACCGTGCGGGCGGACGGGTCGCGTTCGCCCGGGAGAGTGTAGAAATGCGTCGGCGTCCCACCCGCATCCGCCCAGGCGCGATCCCGAAAGGCGCCCCAACGCAGTAGTAAATTCACAAGCTCGGGGGCGACCTGCGAAGGCCAGGAACGGAGGCGGACAACCAGGTCCGAATCGGGCTTGAGCTTGGTCTTGCGCTCCCGGAAGATCACAACGCCATCCGTCACCCGCACGTCATCCAACAGAATGAAATAGCCGCTCTGGGCCCGATTAAAGAAAACGAAGTCCAACAGGGCGGAAACCGACGCCCGCAGCAGGAGGAGGTCGTCGGTGTGAAGGCCACGCTCCAGAATGCGGAGCATCAAGGTGGCCGGCACCGGAGCATGAGAGGCCGCAGGCTCCGGGCATTGACGACGCCATGACCGGGTGAGCAAACGGGTCACCCGGTCGAAGGCGGAAAACTGCAGATGGCCGGCGACCTGGTGCACCATGGAAATGGCGGCCAGGTACTGCGGGAGGCTGCGGACGCCCACCCGGCCCTCCTCCCGCAGAAACCAGATGTAACGGTAGATCGTGGCCGGGCGGGCGGGGAGGGCTTGGAGCTCCACGGAGGCGCAGAACGCCTGGAACTTGGCGAACTTGGCCTGCATGGATCTCCTCGTCGACTCCGTGTAGAAAGACAAAAATTGAGACTGCATCCATGCGCAGTCCGATTGCAGCATGCCGTCGACGTCCAGCCCGCAGAGGGGGTGATCGATCGGCATGGCCTTCACCGGGAGCGGATCATCGGGGGGAAGCGCATTCTCCCAGGAGGGTGACCGAGCGCCCGCCCCTAGGGAGGCGTCCGAGGGCGGACATGAAATGCCCGAAGGTTCCACTTCGGCGGAGGAAGGTGGGCCGGAAGAGTCGGATCCCCTGGGCAAAACATCCCCAGATGGCGGGGAATCAGAAGGTCCTCCGCGGCAAGAGTCCGGAGCGGCTGAAACCAAAGCGCGCTCAGCCAATCCGGCGCGACGACGACGGCCTCCACGGCGGGCCGAGCGGCGAGGAAGGAGACGAGCCGGGGAAGGAGGCACCAAGGGGGGTTGCACCAGTTGGTGTCCCCCATCCAGTCTTGGAGAAAGGCGTCCGTCCCGCACTCCCCACGTCCGCGTGCAGGCTGTTGTACCTTGGGCAGAGGGAATTCGCCGCGGAAGCAAAGCGGTCGCACGACCGGCGACCGAAGCGCTGAGTCAGGCGCTTGAAAATGGCCGGGTGCAGTTGGTAGTCGTCCGCCACCCGAACCCGGGACAGCCTGTCCGGTATAACGTTGTCCTCCAACCGAATATAGTTCGGGTCGAGCAGGAGGTGGCGCGCCGTACAGACTCGGTGCAGCTGACGAAGGGGGGTGAGGACCTGCTTGGAATGGGTAGTCATGCTGCGCAGGCAGTACATGACCACCTGGTTGTCGACCAGCAGCTTGAGCCTCGAAGGAAGGCCATGGGAAGCAGCCGGAAAAAAGCTGAGAATGGCTCGCTCCACCGCCTGCATCTCACGCACATTGATGTGCATTAAGGAATGGTCCCAAAACCCCCTCGCGAGGAGGGGGCGGGACCTCGTCGGGGGAGCAAAGGTGGCCCCCCAACCGGTCAGGCTGGCATCCGTTGCCAAAGTACCGGCGAAGGGGATTGCGTCGGGGTTGAGTGGACGGCCTTCGCAGCGGCGGATGTTGACCCACGCCTCCAAGTCCAGCCGGGCTTGGGGGGAGAGGATCAGGCGATCCCGCCAATTGCGCTTGGAGCAAAGAACCGCGTAGAGGCTTTGCAAGAAAAATCGTGCCAAAGGAAAAGCCAAATAAAGGGAAATGGCGAGGCCGCAAAAACGTGCCAAATCCCTTGCCACAACCCAGTGGCTGGATCGCAAAATGCGGGCCTGAGTGGCGATCAACGCGGCCTTGTCCGGAGGAACCTCAAAACGGCCATGGGCCGTGTCCACAATCACCCCCAAATGCTTCTTGCGCATGACCGGGGTCCATTGACACTTCCGCTCCTTGAATTAGAGGCCCAGCGAGGCAAACACACCCCGAACCAATTTCGACCATCGAGTCAAACGTGCGGCATCATGCATGGCCGCCAAAAAATCATCGAGATAAGCCAACAAAATGGCTGGCGGTTCACTAGTATACACGTGAAAGTATGTAGCTATTGAGTCATCCCCTGCTAGGCACCCAAAACGGAAATGGCGAGCAGCCTTGGGGCAACTGCCCGGGGACCTCAAGAAACGACCCACAACAAGCATCAAATGGGTGAAAAAGAAAGGAGCCAACGAAAGGCCAAAAGGGAGAGCTTGACAGGCGAAAACTTCATCTCCCATCCGAAATTGGAGGAAACATTCCTCCGATCGACACACGCGAAGATGATGATAAGCATCTTTGATGTCGAATCCCACCAATGAGTCATTTCGGCGAAGTAAGTGACCGAAGTCACGTAATTTCTCATAACGAAGGCCCACCTTGCGAAGGTGACGGTTGACCCGTCGCAGATCGATGCAAAGGCGGTACTTCATGACCCCATCTTCCCGCCCCTTCTCCACCAGGAAGGCCCGAGATATGCGCGAGTTGGGGCCCGGCTCCACTTTGGTGATCGCGCCCGAAGAGAGGTAGTCCGCTCGAAGGGATTGCCAGGCCGCCCGTTCCGCCGAGGAGCGGAGCGGGTAGGAGCCCTCGTCGAAGGGGGCCGGCGGTCCACGCGGTCCCCACAGAAGCGGAGTCCCGGAATGGATCCATTGGAGGATGCGGGAGGGGGCGCCGATGCGACGCCACGCCGAAAGGCGTCCGCGGACCCGGCTGTACGGGAAAAGCTTCACGGAGCCGGCTTGGGAGAGGGGCCCGGAGGGCGAGATCCCTTGTGGGCCTTGGGGCCGGTCGAGGGGGCCGAGGTCGACGGGGGGGAGGTAGACTTCTTGGCGGCCGCGGTCTTGGTGGCGTGCTTCAATTCTTGCGTCAGAAGCTCCTTGCGCATGCGCTCGATGGTCCTGTCGACGCGAGCGGTGCCGAAGCGCAGACCGCGGTCGGCAAGGCGGATCTCCGCCTGAATGGCCCGCCACGATCCCTCCAGGCCCGAGCCCTTGTGCTTGGCGTGGATGCGCTGCAAGGAGAGCTGGTCGTGGAGAGCTTCGGTGACCTCCACGTACGAGTAAAGGTAGGGGAGGAGGAATTCCCGTACGGACGCCGGGAGATCGGGATGGGCGGCCACCTCCACAAAGGCCGCGGTCGTGTCGAACAGCCAGGAGACCGGAGGAGCCCAGCCCGCGTACTCCTGGAAGTACCCGGAGTTGGCGCCCAAAGAGGCGGCGACCGCACTCCCCTCAGCGGTGTCGCGGACGTCGAACCAGTACGGCGAACGGGCGCCCACCGGTCGGGCGACCGGGTTGTTGACGGACTGGGGGAGTAGCGCCGGGTCGGGCAACCAGCAGGCTTCGATAGCGGAGCTCGGAATACGGTTGTTGAACCGGCGAGCTTGTTCCCGGCACCACTGCTCCGCAGGGGACGGGCTCATAGGCAAGAACTCGGCAAAGAGCCGGAGGTCGAGACCCACTCGGTGGGTCCGGGTTGTGCCAAAGGGTTGGCGCGAAGCGAAACAAGATAAGGTGGGGACCGAGGGGTGAGCCTAAGTAGCCTCCCCGCTCGCGCCCGCCAAAGACCGCCGCTCCCAAGGGCGCCAAAACCACTGGCCCTCCTTGAACGCGACGGACCAGCCACTGACCCAAGGTACAGGGGGACAGAAACCCCAAGGGGCCGCCAAAACCATTGTACTTTAAGCAGCGCTGGCCCAAGTGGGCCAGCGCGCCCGCCCCTCGTCGCCCTGGGCGGAAACCACTTAACAAGATAGTTAATCCCATTTCGCTGCAACCGCATCTGTTGCATGATCCTCAGGATTGTTGGTGCAGGCTCGCACGTGTTCGAACCTCCCAATGATTGACGAGGATTGTCCGACGCCAAGCAGCGGTGACCCCAGAGACCTAATGGAAACTTTAAAACACCAAAGCCCTAAAAATGACCTTCATATGCTTGACGATTTCATGTCCGGAAATGAAGAGTGTCGTTCTTTTGTGCTGCGACGGGAAGCGACGAGGGACAAGATGCAATGGCAATGCTTTGTCCTGCGAAGGCAGATTCTAGCCCTGCCTTGTTTCACAAACAAAAGAATGTGGCGACTTGGGAGAGGCATAGATGTGAGGCCACGTCACAAGCCGGCGACACCGGGGTCGCGGTGGTAGGTCGAGGAAAAGATGCTGGTGGAAAACGACAGCAAGTATTGTGGCATGTTTAACATGTATACGTCATTATATGGCAAATTGACGCGGCTGCATGTTGGCGGGAAAAATGCTAGAATGGAGAAGGGTAGGCCTTGGCGATGCCTGCTGCGGCCGCTGTGCGCAATCGCCCTGGAGGCATGCTTGTCAAAGCTTTATGTTGCATTGCAGTGTTTGAGCTGGAAAATAACCGTTGGCGTGCGGTTGGCGATGGCCTTCCCAATCACTCAATCGCGAGCATTGGCCGTGCGGGCATCTGATGGTCGTTCCTGTTATGACAATCCTCCGATTTGCAGGGGCGCTGCACATCAGCGTGCATGCTATGTTGCAAGCGATGTCACAGGTGCTAGGAGTCCGGTGCTCGTACTCAGTAGTCTGCGCCAACCTCCATGGCGGATTACGAGGGTTGTGGACCCCGCTTCAGTAACGTGCAATGTGGGATGACGAACCAATCGAAGTGCGACCACCAATATTTGGTCATCAAGACATCGACCGTCAGGTTTGTAGCCAATGGACACGGTGGGTTTCCCATGTACTGTTGGTTTCTGAGCCCTTCTCCACAGTAACGTAAACCCTGGCCTTTATTACTGAGAAAAAAGTAAAACAAATAACGCTCTTTGAATAAAACTTGTGCCGGGCCACACAAAAAATATAAAACAACGCTCTGAAAAACAAATGCGGAGCGTAATGGTAAAGTTTTATTCATGCGGAAGGGTTGAATATACTACAGTAGTTGCATACCTGAACACCTTGATTATTGCTTCCTTGCCTATCATGCAGCATGGTTCCCACAGGTACAGGCGGATTCAGCAGCTTCTTGCAGTGCCGTGACACGTGTTTATACAACATTGGGCTACAACATTCGTAGACACAATCCACGTTAGGTTTGCTGAGATCCTTGTTCGGCAACAAATTACACCGCACGCCGAGTCCACAAGAAAAACGTGCCGATGGCTTTGATCCGGCAAGTGAAGTATTGAGGATACGACGCCATCCGCCCGCGTGGATGGCATAAATCTCGCCGATATGCATCGCCAGCGAAGTCTGGGAATCTGCGGCGTTCGATGGCACATTCTCTTTCCCACCAAAAAGGTCATCTGTCGGGTGTGTGTGGCGTGAAATGCACGTGTACTCTCGCGTCAACACCTGCCACATCACGGGCAGACAATGGCCCAGCACAAGCATCGGAGAGGTGGGGCATGGCCAGGCACATTGCATCCCTGTGCAATATCCTTTGCCATCGAACCCACCTGGTGACCCGCCTGGTAATGCAAAACCTTCACAAGCAGGCGCCAAGAACCACCGATCCTTTTAAACTCACCCAGCGCCAATGTGGCAACTTCCCGTCCCTAGCTCTCTCACGACAGTGCTGCCCTGGTGGCAACATTGTCCCCAGGCACCAGTGCTGCGGCTGCAACCCTCAACGAACAATTATCCACAGCAAATACCCCGTCTAACAAACTACCTAACGATATGAAGTGAAATGGCCTTGTGTCCCTGCGTAGAGCCCAGTGGCACACTTGGAGGATCAAGAAGCTAAACCAGGGTTTTCAGTGCATTCGCCCCCCTGTGAGCAATGACACCATTTTGGGACACAGGGCTCTGTTTGTTCCAGCCACCAACACAACAAGTGATCTCCTCTGTGGAGGTTCCCTGTTAGCCTTTGATGGCAGCTACACTCTGCGTTCCAAAGGGTCAATACCACGACCCCTTTTGTGGAGTACGACTGGCCCAGCCAACACCTGCGTTGAACTCCACCTGTGGCATCGTGTCAACTTGAATGCACCTGGACATTCAAATGCTCATTGCTCTCCTCAGGCATTTGATAGGCGTCCATTACAGTGACCTTGGACTCCTCTGGTCCCGCAAGGATTAGGCCAGCATCTGGCATTTTCCTGTACATTTGTGTCATCACCTGGGGTACATGAATACGCACGAAGAGGCCGCCTTTCAAGAGGTCCTTGACTTGACTGCGGTCGCTCCACACAAGCTTGTCCCTAAAGTATTGGCGAAGCTCCTTGTCGTCTTTCAACGAGCTGGCAAGGAAGGCCTGGAAGTCCAGGTGTTCAAATCAAGAAGTTAGAATACGCCTGTGAGCACAGCCTGCTGGATGGCATGGCCGCAAACATTCAGGCACCATACACCAGGAGTCCATCTCAGTTGAGTGTTCTATCTCGAAATTGCTTGCCGAGTCATGTATGAACAGCACAGGAAAATGATCCGAACACAGACCGCCACAGTGTCAATTATTGATGAATGGGCAGTTGGTTCGTCCAACAATTCCGAATGAGGCACACTAACACTGTGCTCTATCACGAACAGTGGCAGGAATGCACCCCACCACTGCATTGCAATGTCACAAGCGACTAGCACATGAGCGCAGAATATTGCCTTTGGCTGCAGCCACGCAAGGAGCAAAGAAATCATGCAGACCACATGATGAAATGGAAAGATGCAGCATGCCATCCACCCCATGTCACAAGTCGAAAGTCAAGCACAGGTCATGCACACCTCGCGATCAAACGGAAGTATGAAACATCTCTTGACATCCTCATCGGTTGGGGCGCAGTCACAGCGATCTCGTCTGCCTTTGAGGTCAGCATACTTATTGTACACATAGTGCAGAACAGTGGGTTCCGTTGAGGTGATCTCCCTAACAATGGCAACGAGCACACATTGGATATCGAATTCCAGATGGTGGTTTACGTTGTCAAGACAAAGGAAATGCAGGGTTCAACTTCACTGCACATGGCCCTGCTGCAGTGATGGCGATGAACATCAAGTTGCTTGTGTCGATGTGGGATCGCCACTCCTGTGCTGCCAGGAGCCGAGGCAGGGCAAAGTCTGCGGCAAAGCCCACACTACCAAAGTGTGCTGCACACTCATTCCGTGGACAGCAGGCTTCAAGAATAGAAGGGCCAGGCGTCGATAGATCTGGAAGACAGTTTGCCCCTAGCTGTCTAGCAGGTGCTGGGGCAGAGTTTTGATAAGCGAAATCAAATAAATGAATTCATCCAGAATCACAGGACTACAAGGCCTATGTCCATCATCCAGCTGGTGTTGTAACCAGAATCCTCCTGACCCAACAAAAATGCCAAATGCAATGTTAAATGTAGAATTACACACAACAAACAAAACAGACTGGAGGAAAACACAGCAGGCTGTCCAAGTGCCACACGCCACACACAAACAAATGTGACCAAAAACTCAGCCAGTCAACACCATGCAATTATGGCACACCTACTTTGGTTTCTTCCCATATATATACCAACGATGTGCCCCATTGGATCTCAGATGTGGTTGGATCCTTCCAGCTGACTTTCCATTGCCATATGTGGTGAAGTAGTTTGGGTTGCCCCTTGCCACGATCGAATACTTCTTGAAGTACTCGTCCGAGTTGACGTGTGCAAAGTTTCGCTTGAAGAGAGTGACTTCCGTGAACGGATCAGTGACATCATCCCGCTCTGCCAAGCCCTCATAGTTGGGGAATACAACAGAGTCGATCTGAGGCAGAGCGCAAGGAAAACGATGTGACCAAGTCATTTGTCAAGACAGCACAAAAGAAATGTAGCTCACAGTAGCAGTAGTGGTTGGCACAGGTGCAGAGAGGAAGATGCACAAGTGTGGCAAGCCCCAGACATTACCCATGGCACCATTCACCTTGCCCAGAGACCAGGACTCATCTGCCCTGTCCTAAACGCAGCAATCCACAGCAGGCATGGGCCATGCTTCACTGTCCTTTTGAAGCCCACTGGAATTGCAGCCCTTCTCAAAACTAAAATGCACAGGAAGGATGTACCTTGCAATTAATATACAAGATGGATCGCTGCTTCTCAAAGTCAATTGGCCAAGTGTAGAGACCTGAACATCGCCACAGCCGGCACCTGTCCCACACAACAACATACTACACTGGCGTGCAATGGTTTAGCATGCACACAGAGCCGGTGCAGCACAAGCAAGCTCTGAAGCATTCTTGATTGAGTCCCAAAGCCAAGACTAGCGAGCACCAGCGCTGTTACAGTGGTTGTTGCTCACATCGTCATCCAACGAGTCCATGTACTCCTGTATGCTGAATGACCCAGTGCCGCCAGGGTAAAGGAGTTCGTCTGTGTCGAGATGGAAGATCCAGTCCACCCCATCCTCCATTGCTTGTTGAATTGCAACTGCAAGGAGGCATTGCAGTGCTCAATTCCAGTGTCAAGGTCACAGAGAGGTAAGAGAAATCCAAGTCTGGTTCAGCAGTGGTTGTGCACCTACCAGCAAAGATGTTCAAGTTGCTTTATATACACTCAACATTAGACTTCTTCAGTGCACCTATTTGACTATCCCATCATGAAACACCCATCATGAAACACCCTTCCTGCAACACCCTTCCCAGTGTCCTGTTGACTGCATTCAGAACTGGCCATGCTCTACTGCAGTACATGACACAGATGTCTTTTTGGAACACTTTCAGATGCCAGGCAAGCCAGCTGTAGTGCCTTGTCAAGCAATAAACACGCCACAGTTGAAACAGCCACGCAGTCAGCATCTGCACCCCAGCACGTGCTGTTAATTGCGCGTTCCCAGCATCGCAGGTCACCAGGCCAAGCCATACATTAGATTTTGCAGTTTGCCTGGGGAGGGTTCCATGGTTTGCTCACCAAATGAATCCAAAAGTAAAACCAATTCACACGTTCGCCCCGACCCCAAAGGCCATTGGCCTGCAAATATCACGTGCAGATTCTAGGCACGCAGGAATTGGCAGGGCATCTTAATCACTGCACTCTTTCTCACTCCATTCAAACAATCATTCCAAGGAGTAAAGACAACACAGACGTCTGACAGTTCTTGCCAAGAGGGGAGTATTCCAATGTATGGCTAGGTTGCATTCCCTTCAGGATCACTGGCTTTGTGCAGTCCTTTGTGCTGCATGTTTCCACTCTGTTGGCAACTACTGGTGCTGACCTTCCATGTTCAAACTCTGCATCACAAAGAGCTCATTATTGCAGGGCTTGTTGAAGAAGGCAGACAGCCAAGTCTCATTCCATGCCCGGCTGTGTGCATGCCGATGTTGCAGGCGTTCGTTGTTTGGGAACAACTTGACGCCACTCCACCTTCCAAGCTCCCATATTGCAGCATCATGGTTAACTTGCCCATTCAAGAAGAGGTAGAACATCGAGAAGCCTATGCTTTTGTGGTAACGCATCCACACCTTGATGCTGTCCACACCAGCAGCTGTGGTGGTAGCGATGGCCAACTGATCCCAGTGCAGAACAGAAATGTCAAGGCTAGTTGCTCTGTGCAATTAGATGCCATTCTGCTTTGGCTATTTGGCACCCCAACGATAGTTCAAATGGGGTGGCAGCAACCAGAAGAAGCGGAACAGATCCTCGGCAATGGGCTCTAGTACAGTTCAGGCATTGAGAAATTTTATCAGGCATCTCAGGGCTGTTGCGAACTTCACCAAACTGCAAATGCGATTAGTCGTGTTTGAGCTCCCTTGAATTGTCACTGGCGGCTGTGTTGACAATATCATTGGTCACATCAACTTCGCAAACAATTCCCAGCCCAAAGGGAGGAGGCAGCCAGCAATAGCATGCCCAAAATATCCATTTCCAAAGTGGAGATCAGAATGCCAACACTTTTGAAAGCTCCTCTTCAACAAAACCCTGTTCAATATCAATGCATTTGCCCATCTTCCTCAAGGAAACACTGCAGCACATTTGTGTGTTGTCTCAGCCAAAGTAAGGATGTGTTCTGTGGAACCCGCTTATTGACAATTCCACAATTTCAAAACCTCTCAAAAAGCGTGCTCGGACACAGATGCCCATTTTTTGACATATTCCCTCTGTTGTAAGGATCACCCAATCAATCCCCACCTTGGCTCCTTGTTTCTTTGCCCCATTTGGCAATGCATTTGAGTTCACTACGTTTTGGGCAGTCCCCATGCCCGCTTGCCGTGTTTTTCCTTTCCCGCCACCCAGACTGTCCTCCAAGCTGTACATTGGCCGCACAGAAGTTCATCAACAACACACAATTTCCATTGTTTGTATGTGTGCACGCCAAGCTCAAGCTTGTTGATGCATTCCAGCCCTTCTGACCAACGAAGCCTTACCGCAAGGAGACCGACTTCACAGCAAAATGAACACTAATAGCACGCGGAAGCCAGCAAGCCTGGCCTACCGCAATGGAGGCCCGATTCCTCCAGACCAACGGGCGTGCTCCCGAAGACAATCAAGCAGGTTCAGCGGGGCAGACAATGGCCATCCACACGACGCTTGCGCACAGCCCGATTGTGGACTCCATGCGCTGTCCAGGCAGCACCGCCGATACCGCAGCCCCCTGCCGCGCCCATGGCGTTACCTCGGTTCGTTACGCAAGCGAAGGCCGCCATCCCTGCCCCCCGTCAGGCCCAGCGCGACATCAGGAGACCTCCTCTGTGCCTGGCAGCGCACCAACGGGTCAGGATCTCAGATTCCACCAGGCAATCGCGTGCGCACCGCGCACACACCAGATTGGGGACGCACTCACCTGCAGGAGCAGGCAGAAGGCGGCCAGGAGGAGCGGAAGCAAGACCAAGAGGCGGACGATCGGTGAGGGGCTGCCGGCAGCCCTAGAGGACGCGGCCGGCAGCATCGCCCCGACGGCCCGCGCCTATCCCTCCGGCCACTGCGGTCGCCCCGCGGACCGGGATCCAAGGAAAAGGATCTTCGCAATCCGGCGGTGGATTCGCGCGAACGCCCAGAGGCGCACGGCGCCTCCTGGGGCGCCTCTGCGCGCACCCGCCGCTCGGCAGAGTCCAGGGCTGGCCTCCCTGGTCGCGTGTGCGAGGGGCGGGCCCCCTGCGCCAACTCCCAAGGTTGCTCACACTGACAGGCGCCGCCCGTGCCCTCGCCGAACATCGTTGAGTCCAACATGCACCTTCACCGCAGCCGGCGACATCCTCACGGGTCATGTAAGTTTTTTTTGCGATGCTGTCATATTTAATTTCCCCCCTTTTCAGCGCTCGGCCACCGATGTGAGACGGGCGAGGCGCTGAGCTACGGCTTGGGGGACCGTAGAGGGGGCGCGGACGCGCTTGGAAAACTCGTGTCACAACCGCCCCAAAGCAGCCAGCCGGGAGGCGAACTGTTCAGACAACCAGCCGTACAGTTACGAGGATTTTGAGTAGAAAGGCGGCGTGTCACGCCTTGACCCATTGGGTCGACATGACGCAATATGACGTGCAGGGTGAGCCACGTAGACTGCCATCGAGCAAGTTAACTGGCTGTGCGACAACGCCGCCACACAATCGATCACCTACTCAATCAATCAATTAACCAATCGATCAATGAATCCGTCAGTCAGTCGACTGATCAATCAATCAGTAAATCAGCCAGCCAGGGCATGCTTGGCAATACTTCATCAATACGAGCAGATCAACAGCCATCGCCGCCATGAAATGACTTCATGATTAGGAAGAATAAAATCATTGGACTGCGCGCAGTTCATCGGCCACCTCTTCGTCTCGGCACCAGAAGCTGACCAGTCGCGGACTGCCAGTACGCAGGTTCACTAGATCCACGTGATCCACGTAATACACACTATGTATGGCTAAGCCACTGGCCTCCATACACATCAATAGCAAGCCAAATCTCGCGTACTGCACACGCTTTCCGCGCCCATGGATGTTCTTCCTTTTCGCACCACATCGCACGGCGTTTCGGCGATGCAGCACCAGAGCGACGACAGGGTGGAAAAAAAGGAAATTCGTGCTCTACAACTCCGATCAACATTGCTCTTACATTTCGAAGGCCTACTGGAAACAAACAATGTGCTGTGCAGCGTCATTGGGCTCCGTAAGCATTCCCTCTTCGGAAGCTCTGAAGAATTGTCAAATTCAAGAACTGCAAAAGAATTTCCCGTTCATCATCTGGCATTCCGACTTTCGTCCAATGAGATGGCGTACCAGCAACTCACTATCCGCACTCATGAGCGCGGATAGTGATAATTCTCACATTGGGCCATCAGATATTCAAAAAAATCGGATTCGACGGTGAACTGGTTAAACAAATCCCATTGAAGCTGAAATGAGCCGATGTGCTGTGTAGAACAATAAACGCAATTTAGCATTTTGGGAACGGCTGTGCATCACGAAGTCCTTCGGGTTCGGCTGCCAAAAAATCCCCAGCTCTTCTTCTGTTTCTTCCAGTCTTCAGTGTGGCTCAGATGTCCGTACTTTGATGCCATTTTGCCGCGCACCCTGAGCGGAATTGCCCGAAAATGCATCAAACACCGAACCTTTGAGGTGACCGCAAGTTCTTAAAGGCAATCTGAGAGATTAAAGGCGGCTGGAAGTCAGCGCCTCCGCTATAAGTAAATTCAGCACAAATTCCAGATCCGATGTCGTCAGAAATTTTGAGATAGTAGATTTCCCAAGCTTGCGTCAACTAGGCAACACCATAACCCAATAATGATAGACTTTATTGCAAAGAATCCCAAATTGATGGCGTTTGGCACCACAAGCATTGCCACAGAACTAAACGAGTAGTACTAAAGGAAATTGTCCTTGTGGAAACTGCGGAAGCGTCCAGATTTGCCAGGAGAACAATCAGCTCGCTGTCATATCAATGATGTTTATAAATCCCACGACTTCCGTGGTGCAATTTCCAGTGACCACCTGGATCTCTATGGGCTTCCGCGCTTTCTACCTCGAAGTGCGTCATAGGCTGTTGCACTGCCAGTTGCATACTCGTTGGCGAAAGCGCTGCTCACAGCGCTGCGCCCTCTTTGACACTGATTGTTTCTATTTTCAGGCATTTTTAAGTTAAGGAAATCGATTCATACTACTATTGTCCTTGTCATGTGTACTTGGGATCATATTTACCAGTACTTTGTTGCGCTGGTATCGCAGCGCTTTTATTTCGACCCCTTCGGTCACTGTATACTCTGTAGTGCGTTGTTGCATTCCCATTGCCCCCCGCGCCCCAGGACGTTTACGCATTCGCCCAACCGTTGTTTGCATCCAATTAACGCTGCACGTCTTCCATATTCAGAAACATCCAACATGTTAAATTGTGCTAATTTTCATGATCGTGACTAATATGCAACGGCGCAAGTGGCTGCTGCATACCAGCAGCTGATTTGGCTTATAGAAATGTGCGGCGCTACTATTTTTCTTCGCGATTGCTCATAACTGCTATTCGAAATACACACTGCCACTATTCCACCCTCGCACAGGTAAAACATGTACGCCTTCCTGATTTATCGCCGACGCTGGCAATTATGCATGTACAGCGCGCAACTTGCGCATATCCGTTGCTGCGCTGCAGCTCGAAATTGAAGGAAAACGGGCCCCTGCAGCGCGCCTTTCGTAGCCCGCATCGCCGCTCCTCTTGGACTTTTCGATATCGTATCGAATCTTGTTCAGGGTGTCGCGTTTGCCGTTCCCCCTGCTGCTTCTCGAACCAGATCCCTCCTCCAGAGCCTCGAACGAAAATTCTGTTCTGAGGCGACAGCGCAGGGCGATGGCCACAATGAAAGCGATTCCTTCATCTGAATTGCACCGAAGCACTTCAGTGAATGTGCCTTTTATGGAAGCGCACCGATCTTTATATCAATAAATAAATAATATATTTGTTTCCGCAATGAATGAATTCACCACTATCCAATTGACCCGCTCCATCCCAGGTATTGCGTGACCTCTGAGCTGAATTAGGCCAATCCGGTGTCGTTGCTTTTTGTGCGATGTTTGTTTGCATCGAGCTCATTGCCCGATGGAATCGACATCCAAGCTCAACAGCACGCATTGCCAAGGAATCCCAAGACGTCGAGACTCCTGACTAAGGAATTGGTTTCTATCACTTGCGAGCGAGCAAATTTGATGTTCCAATTCTGTGTCAACCCGACCACCAAATTGGTAACTTGATCCTAAATCTGCGCTCGCGACGGGATACTAGATTCTTTTTGCACATCTGCGGCATATGGAGATTACTGATATCAGCAGAAGGCCTCTTCAGCTCTTGTGAATCTATGGGTAGGAGATCAGCGAACAACGGGACGATAGTGGCAGTGGGAACGAGCGAGCACCAAGAAATATGACTGTCCGCTACTCAGCAGCTTCATTCCTGCACCCGAATTTGTCTGTGAATTGGTTCTGTACATGGCAAAGGTGTCCTACTCACATGATCTCAAGCACAAACACAAAGCTTAGATGAGACCTGCATTGCAAGATCCTTGATTCACGCGATTCAAGCTATGGAAATATCTACGCTCGGCAGCACCCGACACACAGCTGCCGCTACAATCTTCCATCAGCTGCAGCACCGCGGACGTCATATCGATGCGCGCCACAGTGATACCAATACCTCAACCTCAATTAACTTCACCGACCTGCGAGAAACACGACAAACACCCATTTCCCCTTGTCAAGGATTTTCTCAACTTCTTCTCGATCGATGGACTGCCCGCCGCCCGCTACGCTGTCCACCACCTCGTCGAAGGCGACGTGAATGGACACCGCAAACGCCGTTTGCAGCCCAAGGGACACGACCGACAACGCCAGGAAGGAGGTCAGGCAGCACCGCCTCCCATACGAGCCGCAGCACCCAAGGAACGCGGACATCACCGTCAGCGCACCCAGGGCCACCAGTCCCACGGAGGGAAGGGAGGTCACGGGGAGCTCCAGG